>JARHVA010006268.1:37500-210000 GCA_037957365.1 Torreya grandis | reverse complement strand
ATTTGAAAATTTCCTCTTGCTCAATGCTAACACTATCTTCAAACAAGCACTACAACTAGGCTCTATGTGATAATATAGTAGACAAAAGCATACCAGTAAAAATGTAGTATGAAAAAAATATCGTGAGGGTAAATAATAGTGAGAAAAAACATGGAGGTATTGGTAATGTCAGAAAAATTCTCATGAAGAGCATAATTGGGACATTTTAGTGATTATCACATTATTTATTTATAGTCTAGTTCATTTTGGTGATAGTAGTTAACATTTCATGGTGGAAAAGTAATGCACCAAATTTACAATAAAAATAATAGAGGAAAATTTGACTTCATGAGTTTGGAGCCTTAGATGAAATTCATGTCATATCCGTGACATTACCAATACTATTATGTTTTTTCCTTTTTTTTTGGCCGTGCGATGTTTTATCATACTATGTTTTTGTCATACTATGTTTTTATCACTACATTATTTAATACTACATTTTTATCCACTTAACACAAAAATATTTAGATCTGATGGAACTCACCAAGAAACATTTGAGAGGGACTCCCTCTAATATTTTTGAGTAATTTCACCTCCTGAGCATCTTCAAATCTTTGCACACCATGAAGAACCACCATATAGACTTATTATCCTTCTATCTCAAGTTATCACAAGGACCACCAAAAAAAATTCATGCCACTCACCAAATAGGAAACATGCTCTAAAAAAACCTGAGAACTTTCCTTGAAACATTCATGCCTTGATCTTTTTGAGAAACTAAACAAAAATCACTCTTCTTACAAGGTATGTCTAGTCTCTTTGTAGCCCTACCTAAAACTTGTAGATTCCAAAAAAATTAGTAGATACACTATCAAGACCTAAAACATGATATCTGGAGCACTCTCATATGTCCCTTCAAACAGACCAATTACCATCACCTATATCATCCTTTTCAACATACTTCCTTCACAAACCTACTAGCCAATTAGTCCTCCATCTTGAAAAAAACAAGATTAATTTCAAAACCATAAACCTTCAGATCTATGTGAAGCTTGATTTGATAACCTCTTTGGCTGATTCAACTATTTAGAAGCCTCAAACTTCAAATCATAATTCAAACTACTTTTCTATCATAGCTCAAAACCCTAGAACCTTAAAACAAATAAGGTCAACAAACCTCCTTTTAGTCAACATCCACCTCTGAAACTTCTTTCACACCTAAAGACAACCATCACACACTTTTGTAATAATATTTGAGATTTCATACCTTTGGGAACCTTTACTTCCTATACCATGTATTTTGACCGATAACAAAATAGATAAAATTGAGAGCACACAAAAACCTCCATACCTTCTTTCTCAGATTCAAATACTCAATCCTCTAATCCTCTAATTGAGCTTTGTACCTGACTAATTACAAATCTCCCCCTAACTCCATGTTTCACCTGGATCATGACATCTTCAACAAGTCTTCAATTACTATCCAATCACAATCGATACTTATATAAAGACACCTCATCTTTTGAACATTGTGAACTTCTATAACATACACAACTATTCAATAGGCCTTTAAGAAGATTAGAAAGATCTAGGACATAAGAAGATAGATAATTAAAACTCACCAATATATCAGATCACATAAATCATGATCAATAAGCTAAATCCTTAAGATATAACCACTAATATTCTTCGCAAGCTTCTTTTATACAATAAATAGATATATAAAAAATAATGCACCAATATACCTTGTTTTCATACCTTCATCAAACAATATCTAACAACCACCAAGATTCTTCTGACTAACAAGTGTCTCCTTGAATCCTAGATATAGACACCCCTTTGACATAGAGAGACTAAATATCCTAAAACTTAGGAGACTCTCATATCTCCATATATTTCTATGACTTTCAATCTTGCCTCATCATCCATTTGATTTTCAATGGATGTTTAACTTCATTCTTTACCTCATATTTGTCAATAAATTCTAACAACATAAACCCTTGATTTTAATTTTTATATATCATGATAAAAAAACCATCCTTGATCTTAAACCGATCTCTCTTGATAGACATAGGTTTCCTAACCCATGTGTGACCTCTTCCTTACACACTAGGAGATCCATATACCTTATTTTACTTGTTCTTGTAGTATCAGGCAATGTGACCAACTTTATGAGATTTGAAACAAACAAGATGACTCATACCTTTTGGTTGATGGATCATGATCTTCCTTTTCTATCTAGATAGAAGACAAATTATGTATCTTCTTTATATCTAATTTCTTTCTTTGTCATGAATATCCTTCATAGTCTTTGGTATTAATACCATTGAGTGACTTTTAGGAGCATCTTCAAACTATTCTTGCATAATCTAGAAATATGTCCTATTTATTGCAACTGTAGCAAATAATATCATTTTAACATACCTCTTGACTGATCTAAGTTATGATTTCTCCAAGACCAATTGTTGCTTCTTTGAAGGCTCTATGAGGACTCATTCTTGGCTAACTCCTTCTATAGTCCTTAGCTCTATAACCATACTTTATGCATCTATAAAAATGACCATGAAATAAACTAGCATACCTTAAAGAATTTGGTTGTCTAACAAACCTTCTTTTATTGATTTCAAAGCTTGCATTCTCCTTGACATACTCATACTTCTCATGCTTCTCTTATAGTGTATCCAACTTTACTATAAAAGCTCATGCTCACTTTTTAGTGAATTCACTTCAACCTTTAGCTAATTGCACTCATCTTCTTTTGCTTTGATATTTGCATTTACAGTCCTTAATTGATCCTTAAGAATAATAATTTTATCTTCATCCTATTTGGCCTTGTTGGCCATGTCTTTCAATCTATATTCTTTCACTTTAATAAACTTTTTCTATTCTTGATACTTATTTTCTTTTTTCTTGGACATTTTGAACAAACTTCCCTCAAGGGAATTAACTTGTGCTATAAGATCTTTGATCATATTCCTCATTTTATGATTCCTCTTCTTCTACTCCTTTAGTTCACCACGTGAACTCATGAACTCATCTTCTAGATTAAATTGTTCTTCCTTACTATCAACTTCTCTACTATAATGGAAAGATTCTCTATCAATTAGGATGTCTTTTTCTTTTGAACACAAACTTGTCTTGGTATCTACTAGCTGAACCTTGAGATCATTGATAACATTCTCATCCTCTTTGGCATCTTTATTCAAATTATATATATCTTCTCTTCAAGTGCCTCGATCACAAAATTCCACTATTGATTCTTTTTCTTCAACTATTTATCCATATTTGTAATAACTCAGGATCTCCTTTAAGCTATTAATCTTCCTCCAAAGAACTGGTTTTGATACCAATTTTTAGAGGTACAATCGCTAGGAGGGATGAATCAGTGAGCCTAGGCAATCTAACTTTAATTTCAATCCTTTAAAAATATTAATAAATTACCGCAAGCACTGATTAAGCATACATATCATTCATAGCAATGAACAAGAGAGACAATGCAAGATCAAGCACATAACACATCACATATATGGGAAAACCTCTTGGGGAGAAAACCCACTAAAACTTGTAATTGGACTACTATCCTATAATAATAAGAACCAATTTACACTATTTACAACTAATTAAGGAGCTATCATCCCTTATTTTAATGAGACTTCAATCCCAAAAGGATTTACTACACCTATTTAGATGAGCTACCACAACAACTAAACCTTTAGGAAGTTTCACCTTACAAGGAGGTTACAACCCCCTAGATGTTGAGAAACCACAACAACACCTATGAAAATAACATTTCCTAAGCACTAATTTCCTACTAATCTAATGGATATATAATATATATCAACACTCTTCAATTTTACACACATACTCTAGTCTTCACATAGACATCATCTGTCATTCGCTCACTCTCAAGACATCCAAAAGATCCTTTTGGAACATTCTAAACCTCTTCACTGATCCTCAAGCTAAATAATCACTATTATAACATAAAAAATGTGACTTATAGGTCATACACATAGTCTTTAATTTTTTTTCCCATCAACCCATCCACTAGGCACACTACCTCTCCTCCCTTCTTCACTTCAACCCTCACTCTTCTCACACAAGCCTAAAAACCATCTCCTTTAGTTTCTCTATATATAGATCCTTCATGATAAAAAAATTCTTGGTTGGCCATTACAATTAACTTAACCCTTAAGGATTCTCTCATAAGACATGGCTCAAAACAATATTCATAGGTTGGCCATAGCATCTATGGGTCACCCTTAAGTAGCTACACCTTTCAATTAGGCCCTAGTAGCCCTTATAGGTCTCATGGAGCAAAAAAATAAAAAACAAGACCACTTATAAATACATAGGTCAACTCTACATGACCTCTTATTCATCCTCAAATGATCACAATTAGCATTATATTCTTCTACATATGCTCAATCAACTCAAGCATTGACCTTGTAAATAAGAACATTATGAATGAACACACAACCAACTTATTATTTTCCTTGAAGTAGCTTGACCTTTACCTTTCATTACTTATTATTGAATCTTCATCTTGACTATTTGACTTTATGTACTTCATCAATATCCTGTACATAGCTTAGTCTTTATCTATGTTAAACATTGGACATCTTGAAATCAACTCACTCAATATGCACTATTTATCTATATATGCACTAATATCTACTCACCATTAGATCTTATAATAAGCCTGATCTTTACCTCTACTCAATGTTAAACTTTGAACACTTATCCTCATCTCACTACTTCCTAAAAACTTATAACAAACATGATCTATTGATCCTTTTATAAGGAGATCAATATTTAAATTCATTAACCAACAAACACTTTGACTCATTTGACTCAACATGCATAATATATCTTCACTGTATGATCACCCATGAGCCATTAAATCTCCATTTGGTCCTAATATTTAACATCATGCAAAATAGACTATGGGAACCATTGCTATCTACCTAGAAGGTCAGATTTGCATAATCATATATTTTACCTCGCTTACTTTCATGTTCTCAAATTTGAACCATATAAACTAAGAAAAATACTAAATAATCTCATATGACCATTTCTTCTTGAAACATTTATGTGTGTGAGATATGCCATCACTAAACCACTTACTTGAATCTTTTTTATACTTAGACAAATAACATATTTGAGATCATATTCATTTCATGTAATCAGTCTTTGATTCAATGAAACATGGACCGTTAGATTTGCCTTTGCAAATTGACTAAGTGTTGAAATTTAGTGCACTTTTGTCTGAGGGACCAACTTTGCACCTTAGTAACTTTGGTTGAACTTAGCTTCATGATATTAAAATTGAACCATGTGATCTCCTCACATATAATAATCCATCCATTTATCGATTACCTACTATAACCCTCACATGTATGAGATATGATGACATCAAAATGCCTCCTCAAATTTTTTTCCTATAGACCCATTTATGACTAGATAAAAAAATCAAGAACTAAGTAAATTCCACTCATGCACACAAGATCTCCAATCATAATTAACCATTTGTAGGACCCCTTTCACATGATCAATACTTTAGACTCAACCCTAATCATCTCAAACCATGCCAAAATTAAACATTTACCAAACATACTAGGATAAGTGCATTGCACACATTGTCATTATCACTTATACTATCAAGGAACTTCATCCACTCACCTAGACACCTCCATGACATCACCATGGCATCATTGAAAACTCTCCAACAATCTCCCCTTTTGTCATTGATATCAACACCCATAACAAAATAATAAATATCTCACCTTCCTTCTCTCTCTTAAAGCACTCTTAAAATAGGAACTTTATCCACTTTTGACACAATGACAAAGTGGGCACCAAATAATATTGAGAACTTAAAAATATTACTAGTAAGATAATACCATTTTATAAATATAGTAAAAACTCTCCCTTACCTTAAGCTTACCTCTTCTTGCCTTGCAACTTCATCTTGATCCATGCCAACACTCTCTTCAACCAAGCACTACAACTAATGAAGAAAGAACAATCAAAAATAATAAAATTTGATGGAACTCACCAAGAAACATTTGAGAGGGGATCCCCCTAATATTTTTGAATAATTTCACCTCCTGATCATCTTCATATCTCTTCACACTATTAAGAACCACCATAGAGGATTACTAGCCTTCTACCTCAAGTTATCACAAGGACCACCAATAGAACTTCATGCCACTCACCAAATAGGAAACATGCTCAAACAACTTGAGAACTCTCCTTAAAACACTCATGACTTTTTGTTTTGTAGAAACTAAACAAAAATCACACTTATTTTTATAAGTCCTATCTAATCTCCTTATATCACTACCTAGAACTTGCAGAGCCCACAATTTTAGTAGACACACTATCAAGACCTGAAAATTCATATCAAGAGCACTCTCATATGTCTCCTCAAGCACACCAATTCTCATCACCTAGATCATCTTATGCAACATACTTATTTTACAAACCTACTAGCTAATTAGGCCTCCATCTTGACAAAAACATGAATAATTTAAAGATCACAAACCTTCATATCTCTATGAAGCCTGATTTGATAACACATTTGGCCCATTCAACCTATTAAGAAACCTCAGACTTCAAATCATAAGTCAAACTACTTTCCTAGCATAGGTTACAACCCTAGAACCTCAAAAAAATAAGGTCAACAAACCTCCTATTCAATTTCCACTTTTGAAACTTCTTGCACACCTGGAGATAACCATCACACACTTATGTATCAAGATTTGATCTTACATACCTTCAGGAACCTTGACTTCCTATACCATGGATTTTTAACTACAATAAGACAAATAAATGTAGGAGCACACAAAAACCTCCATACCTTCTTTTTTAGATTCAACTACTCACTCCTCTGATCCTAGGACCTAACCAATTACAAAGTTCCCCTGAACTCCATGCTTTAACTAGATCATGAAATCTTCAAATAATATACAATCACAATAAATAATTATATAGAGATGCCTAATCTTTAGAACATTATGAACTTCCATGGCATACACAACTATTCAATATTCCTTTAACAGGCTTAGCAAGATCTAAGACATAATCCTAGAAGAGAGGCCTTCAACTTATAGGCTCACTTGAAATCTACCACAAATTGATATGCAAATAGATATTTGAATCCCACATTTATACTAGATCATCCAAACCATGATCAATAAGCTAACTCCTCAAGATATGACTACTGAGATTCTTCACAAGCTTTTTTTATCAATAAAATAGATATATAAGAAATAATCCACATACCTTATTTTCATACCTTCATCAAACAGTATCTAATAGCCACCAAGCTTCTTTTTATTGAAAAGTATATCCTTGAAGCCTAGATAGAGACACTCCTTTGACATAAAGAGACTAAAAGTCTCAAAACTTAGGAGACTCCCATATCTCCATATATTTTTTTGACTTGTAGTCCTACCTCATCATTTGATTGATTTTGAATGGATGCTTGACTTCATTTTTTGCTTCAGATTTGTCAATAAACTCTAAAAACATAAACTCTTGATTTCCTTTTTTATTTATCAAGGTGAACAAACCATCCTTGATCTCAAACTAATCTCTCCTCATAGACTTTGGTTTCCAAACCCATGTGTAACCTCTTCCTTACACACTAGGAGCTCCATATACCTTATTTGCATTTTATTGCAATATCTAGTAATGTGACCAACTTTATGACATTTGAAACAAACAATATCATTCATACCTTTTGCTTGATGATGATTGTGATCTTTCTTTTCTATATAGATAGAAGATAGATTATGTATCTTCTTCATATCTGATTCCCTCTTTGTTTTAGTATGTAAGCCACCTTGATCATGAATATCATTCATAATATTTGGTCTTAATACCATTGAGTGACTTCTAGTAACATCTTTCTTCTTGTCAAAACTTGAGAGCATATTCAAACTATTGTTTTATAATTTGGCAATATGTCCTATTTATTGTAACTATAGCAGACAATATCATTTAACATACCTCTTAACTGATCTGAGTTATGATTTCTCCAAACCCAATTATTTCTTCTTCCAAGGCTCCATGAGGACTCATTCTTGACTGGCTTCATTCTATAGTCCTTAGCTCTATGACCATACTTTATACATGTATAAAAATGAGCATGAAATAAACTATCATACCTTGAAGCATTTGGTTGTCTAACAGACCTTCTTGTATTGATTTAAAAGCTTGCATTATCCTTGACATACTCAGAATTCTCATTCTTCTCTTCCAACTTATCCAACTTGACTATAACAAGCTCATTCTCACTTTTCAATGACTTCATTTCAACCTTCAACTAATTTTACTCATCTTCTTTTACTTTCAGATTTACATTTGTAGTCCTTAACTAATCCTCAAGAATACTAATCTTATTTTCATCCTCTTTGGCCTTGTTAGCCATGTCTTTTAATTTATATGATATCACTTTAATAAACTTTTTTTGTTATTTATACTTCTTTCCTTATCTCTTGGACAAGCCTAACAAACTTACCTCAAGAGAATTGACTTGTGCTTCAATACCTTTGATCATATTCCTCATTTTATGATTCCTCTTCTTCTCCTTTAGTTCACCAAGTGCACTCATGAGCTCATCTTCTAGATCAACTTATTCTTCATTGCTATCATCTTCTCTACTATTATGGAAACCTTCTTTATCAAACATGATCCTTTTCTTTTGAACACAAATTTGTCTTGGCATCTACAAGCTGAACCTTGAGATCATTGATAACATTATCATCCTCTTTGGCATATTTATTCAAAGTACATATCTTCTCTTCAAGTGCCTTAATCACATCCTTCCACTATTTATTCTCTTTCTTCAATTGTTTATCCATCTTTGTACCAACTTAGGATCTCCTACAAGTTGTTAAGCTTCTTCCAAAGAACTAGCTTTGACACCAATTATTAGAGGTATAATCACTGAGAGGGGGGTAAATTAATAAGCCTAGACAATCCAAGATTAATTTCAATCCTTTAAAAATATTAATTAGTTACCACAAGCATTCATGAAGCATACACATCATTTATATCAATGAACAAGAGAGACAATGAAAGATTAAGTACATAACACATGACATATGTGGGAAACCATCTTGGGGGAGAAAACCCACTAGAACCTATAATTAGACTACTATCTTATAATAACAAGAACTAATTTAGACCAAATACAACTTATCAAGTAACTACCATCCCTTATTTTAGTGAGATTACAATTTCATAAGGAGTTACTAAGCTTGTCTAGTTGAGCTACCACAACAACTAAACCTTTAGTAAGTTTCACCTTACAAAGAGGATACAACCCCCTATATGTTGAGAAACCAAAAAAACACCTATGAACATAACATCTTCTAAACACTAAATTCTTGCCAACCTAATGGAGATATAATGTATATCAACACTCTTCAACTCTACACACACACACATTGGTCTTCATATAGACATCATCTATCCTTCACTCACTCTTAAGACATCCAAAACATCCTTTTGGATCAATCTAGACCTCTTTGATCATCCTCAACCTACAATATCACTATTCTAACATCATAAACATTACCTACATGTCATACACATAGTCCTTAATCTACTTTGCTCATCAACCCATCCACTGGGCATACTATCTCTCATGTCTTCACTTTAATGCTCACTCTTCTTATACAAGCCTAAAAAGCATCTCCTTTGATTTCTATATATATATATATATATATATATATATATATATATATATATATATATATATATCCTTAATGATAAAAAGCTTCTTTTTTGGCCATTAAACTTTCCTTAAATCTTAAGGCTTCTCTCACATCAAGACATGGCTAAAAACAATCTTCGTAAGTTAACCATATCATCTATGCATCACCCTTAAGAAGCTACACCTTTCAATTAGGCCCTTGTAGTTCTTATAGGTCTCATGGAGACCTATTCACCCATTTATCACTTTATCAAGAAAAAAAAGAAATATTTTACCAATTCCAAATACATAAGTCCACTCTACATGACCCCTTAGTCATCCTCAAATGATCACAGTCACCATTACACTCTTTTGCATATGCTCAATCAACTCAAGCATTGACCTTGTAAATAAAAACATTATGAATTAACACATAGTCAACATATTAATATTTATTCATAATTAATATGCATTTATCATACTTCTAAATACCACACAAATCATCCTCATGAAGTCTAAAACACTCCTCAATAGCTAATTCATAATGAGATATTGAAAGAACATCAAAACAATCTCAAACAATCTTCTCAGTTCACTTGCAGGACAAAGTCAAATATATAGTAAAATTTTAACCTTAATATATTTTATTGTACACAATCTTAAATATTCAAATCTATATTTCTATATGTGCCTTGGAGTCCTCTTCAAATTCACTTTTTACACCATGATCAAAATCTACTTCGATCAAAAGCTATAGGCAAAATACAGAGCATTGGATTTTCCTTTGAAAATTCAAATATTCAAATCCCAATGGTCATAATTACACTTTGAACACCTTATCCTCATATCATTTCCTTGTATCTCAGATTAAACACACATTGTTGATCTTCTTTGAAGTAGCTCAACCTTTACCTTTCATTGCTCATTGTTGGATCTTCATCTTGACTATTTGACTTAATATGCTTTGTCAATCTCTTGTACATAGCTGAGTCTTTATATGTGTTGAAAATTAGATAGCTTGAAATCATCTCCCTCAATACACACCATTGATATATATATGTACAAATGTCCACTCATCATTAGATCTTAGAATAATCATAATCTTTACCTCTACTTAACATTAAACTTCGAACACTTGTCCTCGTATCATTGCTTCCTAACACTTTAGAAAAAACATGCTCCATTGATCGATTTGTAAGGAGCTTGATATTTAACTTCAATAAATAATGAACAATTTAACTCATTTGGCTCAACACGCATAACATATCTTTACTATATGATCACTTGTAAGCCATTAGATTTCCATTTCATCATGATATTTAACATCATGCAAAATAGACTAAGAATAGGGACCATTACTATTTGTTTGGAATGCCAAATTTGCACAATTATATATTTTACCTCACTTACATGTACTCAAATTTGTACCATATAAACTAGGCAAAATACTGAACAAACCCATATGACCATTTCTTCTTGAAACATAGACGTGTGTGAGACATGCCATTACCAAAATACTTACTCAAATTTTTCGTTTACTTAGAAAAATAATTTATTTAAGCTTAGATTCATTTCTTGACATTGATCCTTGATGTGATGAAACATGGACTATTAGATCTGCCTTTGCAAATTGACTAAGTGTTGGAACTTAGTGTACTTTTGTTTGAGGGACCAACTTTGTACCTTAATAACTTTGGTTGTGCTTAGTCACATGATATAAAAATTGAACCATGTGATATCCTCACATATAAAAATCCATACATGTATCAATAAGATCCTAGAACCCTCACATGTGTGATATATGATAACATCAAAATGCCTCCTTATAGTTTTCTGTTATAGACCCATTTATATCTAGATGAATAAAATAAAGAACTGGGTGAATTTCAATCATGCACACAAGCTATCTAATCATCCTTGACCACTAATTTGACCCATTATACATGATCAATACTTTAGACTCATCTTTGAGCATCTCAAACTATGCCAAAATTGAAGATCAACCAAGCATACTTCAAGCATACTAGGACAAGCACATTGCACACTTTGGCATTGTCACTTAGACTATCAAGACACTTCATCCACTCACCTAGACACCTCCATGACATCACCATGACATAATTGACAAATATCCAATATAATCAACGTATTTTTTAATAGATGGTTATGGCCTTTGGTCTTTGTAATTCACCCACCACCTTTATGTGGGTTATAAATGATCTATTTAGTCTATTCATAGATGTTTTTGTTATCATCTACTTAGATGATAAATTGATATTTGGTAAAAAAATTATGGTCATGTTAAACACATTAGAAAATTCTTAGTTATTTTCTCCACACTTACTCCAGTTTATAGATTTATTTATATATAGTGGGGACATGCTTTGAAAACATGTTTTCCACATTTGCACAGTTTTCAAATTTCCCAAATGTTATAGTTATATGATTTAGATACACATTTATGGTTGAATTCTATAGAATGGTACCATTGTTATACATAGTTTCATCATGAGATATATCTAAGGTGCATATGCTATGTAATGTGAACCTAATATTGAAAAATCAAATAATTTTTAGATTTCAAACACTTTTAGGGACTATCACCACCCACCAACCTTTGAGCATATAGTCATTTTTGTCACACCCCATCCAATTTATAACTTCTATGAATTATGTGCATCTTTAACTACTCATTCTCCACTCTGTTGAAGTTGATAAAGTTGAGTTAAAATGAATCATAGTAGAAGTGAAATGAGAGTGGAAAAAATAATGTGCCACATTAAGAAAAGTGAACAAAAATGCACTAGTTTTTTAAGCTTTACCCTAATGGGTGTTCTTTTTTATTAAAAACAAGGCCAACTAGGGATAACTCCAACCTCTATGAATTGTGTGCATCTTTATCTACACACTCTCCCCTCCATTGATGTTTATGGAGATTAGGGGGAAATGAATGGGAGAATAAGTGAGATGAAGGTGGAAGAATAATGTGCCATATTAAGACCAATGACAAAAATGCACTAGTTTTTTGAACTTTACCTCTAACAGGTGTTCTTTTTATTTGAAAATAAGGGAACATGGGGATAGCTCTTCAGACATAAGTTCATGTTACATGTTTCATGACTTGCCTGATTTTATGATGTAGAAAATATGACTCTTTATATTAAAAAAGTCTCTATTTATTCTTATGTACTATAAACCAAAAATCGTTAAGTCTCTCTATACAATAAAGGCTCATTAAATGAAAACCTTAAAAAATTTATTAATCAACATCCACTACAACTCCTAATGTTTGTGTGAGATAAATATATATAAACTTTATCAAATATATGAGACAAAAATAATCCATAAAACTATTCGAATACAAATCTATCCCTAAATATGCTTACATCTAGGTATTTACTTACCCCTTAAGGATCTACCACATCCTTTTTGTATTTTGGAGAAATTAAAAAAAAAATAGGAGAAAAACCTTATAATTGTAGTGTAGGGCCTTGGAATTACAAAAGAGAATGTCTATGGTTGCAAGTTTAAATTCCCTATCATTAATATGTGGGATAATAAACTCAAATTTAGGTAAACTTATCAATTAAGTTCAATTTCTCATGAAATAACATGATCAAAATTTCAAACACTAAAAAAATGGACAATGCATAATTCATTTAAAAAAAGATTTATCAAAAAAAACTATGATTGATATTTATTTACATGTCTTTAACACCAAATCACATAGTGCAACTATAATAATCAAAACAAATATCTAGTTGTAACTTTCCCTAGACATCTCTTTCCTTAAATAATTAGGGACTATTTAAACCATAAATCTCAATATTTTAACTCTTTGAAATGCTGAGAAAAATAAATTAAAGGTCACATAAAATGAATGGTTAAGTAAATTTGTACCATGAAAAAATGGAAGATAAAATATAGAGTTCAATACCTCAATTTCTTGTCCCAAAATTAATGTCATTGCATCATTGATTTGAGCCATATATCAAACATGGATCCTTTCCATAATTAATTAAATCCTCATCCACACTTGAGATTTGAAAATGACTAATCACATACGTTTCCACCTTAACAGAGGTAGACCTATTTGCAACGGGTGTTGGTCATGTAATTATAATGACTACCTTGAATTTGGGTCTAATTTATGATATAGGCCCCCTAGTATATAACATCATTTAAAATACCTTGCAATTTCCCTTCTCCATCACCACTTAGCTCACCTTGAAATATTTCACTATTTTCATGTTTTGTATGGCCTTATCCTTTCTTTGAGTGATATGAGTATGGAGTTTTTGTTTATTCTTATTAAGCTTGATATAATTTATTTATGTTTCAATATATTAGAAACACTAGTGAATGGAAGTTGCAAGATAGATTTGGAGACCTCAATGTCTTGTCCTCACATAAACAATATTACAATGCTAATTCGAGTAGCATATCGAATGTGGATGCTTGAAAAAATTAAATACACTCTCATGATGCCCTCGACCACCCTTGAAAATGGAAAATGGCCAATAAAATATGCCTCCACCTTGCAAGTTATAGACCCTTTTGATATGGGTGTAGGACATGTAAATCCAAACAGTGATATTATTTATCTATCTTTGGTGTACAATATGATCTGTATAGTGTATGATACTAAATATAATATAATGTAATATAATATAATATAGGGTAACCTATATTATATATCCAATAAATATTATATATCTAATTTAATATTAAATGTATTATATTTAATAAATATATAATAGTATTTAGTAATAATATATAATATTTTATATATTATAGTGATACTTATCATATATTTCATCATTATATATTAATAATATTTAATATAATATATATTATATATAAATACACAACTTATATATTTGGATTCTTATTCTTATTAAATATTATAATTAGTGATAATATATAATTAAATGCTTGATATTTATGGCTTCCACAATCTACATTTATTTATAGAAAAAGATGTCATGCAAAAGTGACACATATTTATTTCTATTAATTTTTGCGATCACACTATGTGATTTGGTTTTATAGATATGCAAATAAATATTGATCATAGTTTTCTTGAGAAAATTCTTTTTTCTAAAAAAATTACATTATATTTTATCTACATTTATGAAGTTTAAAATTGTCTACCCTTGCCTAGTTCTTATTACATGCAGTTTTTGAGGATGTTTCTTATTGTTCTATGGTACCTATTTGTTGATTTGGTTTTCCAACCATACTTCAAAGAGGGAACCATTACAACACTCTCCACCCTTTTTCTATTTTAATAAGTTTTAATTTCCCATAGAAATTTGTAGATGTATTTTATTTTCTATATTATGGAAGCTTTGTGCCTTTGTATGTAAGGTTCAAGTGGAAGGTAAGATTAACTCCCTAGATTTGGGAGGGATCCATTTTTAGTTGAAGGGTTAACACAACATGTATTTGATCCATGAGCATTGACACATAAATGTAAGAGAATAGAATTTTTAGAGAAATGGATATTTGTATTATTGGAATCCAAAGAATAACATTAAACGGTATGAAAAAGCGATTTCTCAAGCTTTTCAATGTGTTGCAACAACAAGGCCCATACATCAAATATGTAATTTAGGGTTTTAATATCTAGATTCATATGTTGTATGAAATTTATTTTCATGTTTTTGGATAAATTTGTTTTCTTTTTTGAGTATTGTAAGGCTATTGTATATGTATTCAGATAAGTTTCCATACAATCACTTAAAATTAAAATCTAGCAATTTTAGTTACTGGAGTCAATAACAAAGGGGTTTGTAGCTTCAAATTTTTTATGTAGACCCATTTACTATTATTTTATATATAATGTGATATAATAATACACATACACATTATATAATAGTATAATGTTACTATATGGTACTTATAAGATTATATATTACAAGATATTTATTTTATATTTTATAATTATGAATCTTACTAATTATCAAAGGGGATCATAGTCATGACACATACTCCCTTTCAAAAGTTACTTATCACATCATGTTAAAATTTACCCTTGCCATTTGTCACTCACACTAGTTTACAAAAAAAACATGGTTTTAAAGATTATATTGTTATTTTTTCCATGGCATTTTCTCCTTCTCTACTCCATGAACATTCTATATTATTAATGAATCTTATGTCAAACTATCTAATGCCTTAAAATTACAAATTATGTGAATATTAATAGTAAATATTATGTAAAACAATTTATCACCTTGTAGGAACAACCTCACTTCCCCCTTCCTCTACCACACCACAAACAAAGAAGATAGGGGGCGAAGAGGAAAGTGAAAGGGAAAGGGAAAGGGAAAGGTGCTCGATTTACCAGTGCAAGCAGAGGGTAATATAATTGAGTCAAGATTGATATAAAGAATTGTATTGGTGGGTTTGTAGTGCACTCAATAAGAACCGTTTTTAAGTCTATCTATCAAAATGGTTGTTGAAATTCTATAACAAACCTTGGACATTACAGTTCCCACACCTCCACCATCTCATATTTTATTAATTCAATATATGAGTAAAAAATGCAAATCCACACCAATATCACTAATTTATGATATGTATGTGTGTATATGACCATTAGGAATGTTAAGGGTAATTATGTTTATCATTCACACATTCTTCTTACATAGTGCTTTGAAACAAAGGAAACATCAATACCCAATGTAATGATTTGACTTTGTCAAGACTTTTTCTTAAACCTCAGGATAAAGGAAAATAGGTTGCAATAAGAGAATATGTTTCATGTATTTTTTTCCATTGTCAAATATAAAATATCTTTATACTTTAATGTTTTTAATGAATTATACTCATTATTCTATGTGGAAATCATTTTAATCAATTTTATAAATAATTTTGTTTTACATCCATTAATCATAGACAAGTATTTTAATTGTATAACTATACATTACAATTTAATTAATTTATTTGTATTATAATTATCTATAAATTCCAATTTCTAATTGACTCTTGTATTTCATCATTTATTCTATTTTTTTATATTTTTCCAAAAAAAAACTCTAGTACAATTATTATACTTTTTTTATTGTTTATTTTTTTTAAACAAAAAAAATATAATGATTTTTTTTTTCTTTTAAATATTTATATTTGAATAACCCATATATTTAATGCCATAATTAATTATAAATTTGTGTTACCAATTTATCCTCTAAATATTCCTCACATCCAAAATCCACGTATACTCCATCTTTTTTCATCAAAATACATATATTGTATACATTATGCACACCTTTCAATTCAGTTTGGAATCACTTACATGTTTGTATTATTCTTTCTTTCAATTTTTTGGCTTAGTTTTAAAGTGAAAAAAATCTTTATCTCATAATAATATGTGTTTTTTTTTTCTATTTTTTTGGGTGAAAAGGGAAAAGACTTTTTATCCATTCCTAAAAATGGATTTTTTATCAGTACCTTCTATGTAGGTTAACTATTTTATCACTTTTTCTAATAGTTCATATTGAAAAATGTCAAAGGAAATATTTTTCATATTCCTAAAATTTAACATTAGCTTTACAATATATATTTTATTAAAAAAAAGTTAATTTATTATCTTTTTATTGGTTGAACTCAGGGGATGTGACTTATTTTATTTTGTGTGTGTGCACGTGCGTCTGTATGTGAATGTGTACATACATGCGTGCACACATGCATGCATGCATGCATGTGTGTGTGTGTGTGGGTGCGTGTGTAATTTTTAAATTATTTCTCATGTTAAAATTTTAAAATGATAGGTTAAATTTGGTGGTCATATGATAGTATGTGTAGAACTTAGGGGATGTGACTTATTTTATTTTGTGGGTGTTTTTGTGTGTGTGCACGTGCGTCTGTATGTGCATGTGTACATACATGCGTGCACACATGCACACATGCATGTGTGTGTGTGTGTGCGCACACGCACGCGCGTGCATGTAATTTTAAAATTATTTCTCATGTTAAAATTTTAAAATGATAGGTTAAATTTGGTGGTCATATGATAGTATGTGTAGAATATTCATCACTGGAACATGTTTTTCCACCTTTGTTGGTGGATTCAATTCACACACTTGAGAAGGATTCAACGACCCTTAAATCAACCATAAATGAAGCACTAGATATCTAAAAATCATCATACACCTGCCATTTATATATATATATATATATATATATCTCACTACTTTTATTTGAATCAAAAGACTCCATATCTGTGTTATTATTATTATAATCATTGTCATATTTTTTTTAGATGTTATTTCTTTTAGTCTTCGATCTCTCTAGAATCACATTCAAATTCAACACGAATCTAAACCTTGAAGTTAAAAAAATAATAATTATATATGGCCAAGGAACTAATTTATTTATAGGAAAGGTTTATGTAAGCCTTTTCTCGAGTGGAAATGACTTATTCAAAATCAAAATGTAAGGCTTTTCTCGAGTGGATTTTATAATTATTTGTATTGAAAAGTGTGAAAGTAAATATTTTTCATATTCCTAACATTTAACATTAGATTTATAAATATATTTTATTAAGAACAAATAATTTAATTTATTATCTTTTTAATGGTTGAACTCATGGGATGTGAATTATTTTCTTGTGTGTGTGTTTGTGCACATGGGTGTGTGCATGGACATGTCTGTCTATGTGTGTGCATGCACAAGCATGTGTGTGTGTGTGTGTGTGTGTGTGTGTGTGTGTGTGTGTGTGTGTGTGTGTGTGTGTGTGTGTGTGTGTGTGTGTGTGTGTGTATGCGTGTGTGTGTGTGTGTGATCTTTAACTTATTTCTCATATTAAACTTTTGTATAGACATTAGAAAATTTCACACTTAAATTTTTTGATGACTAAATGCCTTGAGACCACCTAAACACCCCGTAAAAATTCTTAAGTCTTAACTAACCCCTCTTAACCTAACCAAATCATTATTCTCCTAGTCACATAGTACTATTCAAAATTACTATTTAGAAGTACTATTCAAAAATACTATTCACTATCACTATTCATGATGACATGGTAAGTGACATGGAAGGTGATATAGCAAGTGATTTGGAAAGTGACATGGCTTATAAGAGATGTGGCTTGATGTGGGACATCATACCCCACTTGGGACCCTTTCCCAAGGTGCTTAATGAACTCATTTACTTATCACAAGGGTCCCCCATTGAAATATGGAAAAATTCACTTGAAGGGGCCATCATTCAACATGTATTTTCCTTCAAACATGAAAGTGGCCTTCAAAATGAGATACCTACCTCTTTAGTGATTTGAAAAAGACAAAGGGCACCTATTTTTTATTTTCCAACCCAAATGGGAGACCCATGATCAAGGTGGGAATCCTACAAACCTCATATTTTGACTCATTCATGCACCCACATGGAAAATGGAACCACATTTTATGTGACATCTCTTTAATTTATTGGATGAAGACAAAAAATGGTGGTGAAAATTCTTTGGCCTCATGTAGACCTATGTGCATGATTCCCATTCAAAATTGGATTCATGTGCAAGGTGGGAGACATAATAACCCAAATGAGAGACCCGTTATGAAGGTGTGATTCCCACCAACCTCATATTTTGACTCATTCATGCAACACATAGAAAATAGAACCATAATTCTATTATTCCCTCTTATGGCATGATTCTTCACAACAAATGTTATAAGTATCCCCCTCTCCTTCACCCAAGGTTACATTAAAAGTTAGTATTTGGTTATTAACATCTTGTTACAGGTATTTCAAGGAGGTCATCATTTTTGAGGTCATCCACGTCTTCAAGGAAAAGAATTAAAATCAAAAAAGCTTTGCCGAAATTGCCTCAAGACATCTTCAATAACATCAACAACAATAACAACAACATTCTTCTTCAATCTTGGAAGGTAACATTTGATTTTGTTTCTTCAATTTAATCTTATCATCCCCTTGGATTTTTAATATCTTCATCCCCACTCATCTATTTTCTCCCTTTGTAATTTCATTATCTCAATCCATTTGCTCCCTTTCCATCTTTTATGCATTCACACCTTTGCCACATTTACCCTCCTTATCCTCTTCCCCTTTTGCCATCTTAACTACTTACCTTCTTACCTCATCAACCATTCACCCACTTATCCCATTTAATATTTAAATTTTTATTACCTTAAAATTTTATCAACAACCAAACCACATTTTTTTAATCCCTTCTTAAATTTCCAAACCAAAACCATAGCCTTGTCATGACTAATTTTCAGCATTAGTTTCTCTATTTAGTCATTGTTTTAAAATCACTTAACTTTCTTGTCTTAATTTAGTTATTTGTTGTTATTTAATTGTATTTAATTTCAGTTATTTTTTGTTTTAAATGCAATTATATTTCCTTTTTATTCACAAACTTAAGTGTTAAAAGTAGATGGATTGATAGCCTCATAAAAAGCTTTCGCTTCTAGGATCTAGCTCATGCTAGGCAATCCACCCAATTATTTGTCTAACCAACAAGTTTTGTGGTAGTGATTTATTATTTTAGGTCATTAATCCCTAGAAAAATATGTTGTCTCACAAATTTTGTATTCAACATGTGCACATTCAATAGGTATTCTTCTACATACCCTTCTTAACTAGTTTCTTCTTTTCACACTTAAAAAAAAGCAAAAACTAGACATAAATGTTTTGACACGCCTAGTGGGACTCTTGAGTTTTATTAAGTTATTATATATATATTTTTAAATTATATTTACATTAATTAAATTCATTTAGTTTAATTCTTATAAAATTAAGCCTCTTTCTTTACCAAAAAAAAGAAAAAAAAAGTTTTAGTTGCATTTTTTAGAACATTAAATTTTGTTGCATTTCTAAAAATAAAGAAAAGGGCATTCATCCTAGGATTAGGATTGCATTTTCATGTTGAATTTATGTTCATTTTAGTTTCTCTTATCTTAATTCAAATAATTTAAAAAAATATATGGTTAAAATTGAGTGTATCCATTGACTGCTTCCTTGATTTTAGCTCACCTAGTTTAATTAAAAGCATTATGAATTAATCTCACAATTGTTATGAAAAAAAAACCACTTGAATAAAAAAAATAAAAACACACTTTATACAAGACCCAACTAGGATTTCATCACCTAAAAAATCACCTCACCCTTTTTCAGTTATCTTACTTGGATTTAATCATTGAGATGATAACCAACTCAGTTCTTTGGCTCAGTATAAACTCTAGAAATCAATACATATTAGCTAAGCACTCACATTCACTACAGGATTATGACATGAGGGGAGAAATCCCCAAGTATCAAGCCACATTCTTAGACCAATATAGACTTTTATTTAGTGCCTAAACATAACCCAAAACCAAACATAGACTACCTTGTTTAGGACCTATTCAAGTCAATTTCCTCTTCACACTTTTGTAAGGCATAAGCCAATAGAGAGATTAAAAATAATACTAGGATTTGATGCACTCTTATTAAATGCATTATTTTCCTTGAGTATTTCTATTTCTCTTTGTTTGAGGTGTGAAAACATATCATCAATCTCTTATCTTATCATATGGTTCTCACTTGCCAACAACAAAAAGACCTTGAGGAATAAAGCCCACCACCAAATCAGTTGTCACCAACTTCCACCTCTTCATCCATGGAACACATTTATAAGCCCCTAGACTCCCCTAACTCTCTAATAATTCATAATAATGTAGTCCCAGGAGATGCATATTTTTTTGCTTTCCTAAACAACAATCATGCAGTCTTATAACACTACCTATGAACCACATCTTATCAAATCCCAGTTTTGACCCCACCCATAGATCTGTCTTATGGCATGTCTCTCTACCTCATGGGGAATACCTCCACTACCATGGTAAATACTCAATATTTAGTTTCCCAAATTTTATCATCAACCAAAAACTCCCTTGAAACTAACCCACCAACCCAAACTACCACTTCCCTTATACCTTTTACTAATCACTTCTCTACAGTAGGAGTTCCTACCTATATCACCACCCATCTTCCTCTAGTTATCTCCAATACATCAAACACTAATTAAATTCCAAACCTTGTGGTGTACATACCTTCCATGTTACCAGCAATCAACACGAGTCACCACCCTTCCATCGGTCACTAACCCAACCACCACTCTAACCCAACACACAACCTTTAGTTATCTTCATAACCCACAAGAGAATATTCCCCCTATCCAACCACCTATCTCTACCCAACCATTAACATCCACATAAAAATATATATCTTCCATGCAACCTCTAAATAAAACATACCAATACATGGAGTCATCTCAACCATCTATTAGCTATTCACACATTGCCCAACCTTAATAAAACATACCATATAACTACACATCCCAACAACCTCAAGCATACTTCATGAAGTTGATCATGGATAAGATGACTACCCTTGAGTCATCCATATTTATATCCCATAATATCTTATCCTATTATCAAATTTTTAATGAGCCTATTCACCATTCGGTCCCCATCAAACCTTATCTAGCCTAGTGGGAACTTCCAAAATTTACCAAGTTTAACAGTAAACAAGACCCTCAACAACATTTAAAAGCATTTAGGCATTCATGCTACTTGATTGTCCATGATGATGATCTTCTCCTCTGTACCTTTCCTATGTCATTATTTGAACCAACATTAGATTGGTATAGTTCCATACCCAAACATTCTATCCTCTTTGTCACCCAATTATCCCAAAACTTTTTGGATCACTTTTCGATCAATATATCCAATAAAGTTTCTACTAATGACCTCTACTCCATTCAATAATTCAAATATGAATATATTATAGATTTTGTGGGTCATTAGAGGATCCTAATCAGCCAACTTTCCTTTTCATTACCTCAATTTGAGCATATAGAGCTCCTCACCCAGGCATGTGCAAAACATATTTCATCCACATTGTGTATCCAAATCTTTCAGACCTCTAATGAAGCTTTTACCATGGCTCATAAACTAGAGAACAAATTCATTGATGAAGGAAGGTTAAAGTTGAAGATAAATAACTCAACTTAAAAACCCAATTAGACATTTTCCTCCAAACCAAATAACCAAACCAATCCCAACACTAAAAATAAAACAACTACCAATGCCATTGTCCTCAAAGACACACCACCACCATCTACCAACCAACATACCCTAAGGAACCAAACCTCTAACTCCTTTAATTATTTAAACCAAATCCAAGGGAACCAAACTTGAAATAATCATAAGAAATTAACTCCACTTGGGATTCCCTGTCTTTCTATTTTGGAAAAGTTACTAAAAGCCAATATCATCCAACTTCCACCAATTAAAACACCCTAATAGTTTGATGCTTCTCAACCCATACTAAGTTGGTATAATTAAAATTACCATTATGCCTTTCATCAAGTCATAAGAAATGACATAAATAGGTGAAACACCATCAAATACTTTTTCCAATCCCTCATTGACACGGAGAAGCTTACGTTGGACAATCCTAATGCACCACCAAACTAGGCTCTGGACATATTTTGCAAGCCTTTTTTCTAATCATGATCCTTACCCCTTACGATGAGAATAAAATAAAACCATATCATGAGGCACATACTATTAATGTGGTTACTGATGAACCCAATATTGAATAAGACATTACCTTAACCACCTCTTTCCCCATTCCCCCAATAAAAGAAAAAAAATTCCTTCCATTTCTTTGAACACCCAAAAAAATTACGTTATTGTACCCACACCTCCATTGGAGGATACCAAACCTACCTCTCCTATCAAAAAACCATCCACCCCCTAATTGGAAGTTATCTCACAAAGAGAAGATGACTTCATCCACCTAGCCTCTAATTTCAAAACCTTCTGTCATAGGTCAAGATAAAGGTCAGGGAACCAAACTAGAACTTCTAACCCCTTCTTTGGTAAAATAACCTATCCTTTCTAAGTCAACTAAAACCTCCACCCAATAATCAAAAACCTCCTCCAAATTAATCGATCTTCAAACACCTAAACCCACCAAGACAACTAAAGTGACTAAATCCCCTCCAAAACTAACAACTAGAACAACCAAAGAAGTAAAACCACCAAAAGGCCCAAAACCTTGAATTTTACCTCCCTCCACCTTACCCTCCATTTTGGGTCCTCATCCTTATACATTGAACATGAAATACATCATTTTTACCAAAACCCCACCACCTTTATTGGTCACACCTTCATACTTGCTTTCTAAGACACCTTTCCTCACTACACTGACAATTCTTAAGTTACATACATTGCCCTCCTCTACCGTTAGCTTGTCAATAATCTTGTCTAAACCAAAACAATCACCCAAGCATACCACTTTACCCAAGACACCTACCACCAAACTTACATCCACACAACCTTCTACTTTAACACTAAAAACAAAAGTTGCTAAACCTTTACCACCTTTAGTCGTATCTTACTTAACTATTATTTGGTGGTTATTTCAAAATTATTCCTTGAGATTACCACTCATCAAAACCTTTGACCCTTCATGTAACAAACCCTCTTGTTTCATTGATAACTTGATATGTGCATACTATAGGGCACCTGGACATGACACAAAAAATTGTAAAGCTCTCCAAGCATTTATTCATAGCCTATATGAAGATGATGATCTATTATTAGATAAACCTCTTTCATCCCCAATGTTAATCCAACAACAAATTTAACCCATCCAATCTATGTATCACTCAAAAGTAAAGAGGAGGAACCAAAGCAACCACCCAATCTATAAAACCCCTTATCCACACTATTCACATGGTTACCCAATCTCGGGCCCAACAAAAGGATAAAGGGAAGGCTAAGGCATCCATTCCTTAGAATTACCCCTCCTCAAACTCCAAATAAAATAATACCCAACCATCTCTATCTTCAAACAAACCCAAGGTGTCTATCTTAGGTGCCTCCCTATCTAACCCTCAATACCCTAAACCATATGCAATATCCATTCAAAAAGCTATCCTCAAGAAGCTTCACCAAACTCTAAACAAAATGGGCTTATATGAGTTAGTTTCTACCTCTCCCCATCACCACCAAACACTCATAGAAGCCTTGCAATCCATCGAGGTCCAACCCAATGACCCTTAACCTCTAGCCACCTTTTTTAGTACCCTTTAAACTTCTAACCTTGTCACCTTAAAAGATTCATAAATATCTTCTATTCATCTGGAGGATCCAAATCCCCCATCTTCATTATGGAATACATTAATCAAACTCATATCAAAAGGGTGATGATTGATGGAGGAGATAGCAATTATATTATCTCTTTCCATTCTTATGACCAGCTACACTTAACCACAAACATCATGTTTGAAAGCACAATGGTCTTTCATTCTTTAAATGATACCAAGGTTGTTACCATGGGCATAGTTCTCCTCCATATCTGTGTAGGGCCCTATATTATTCCCAAAAAAATATATGTTATAGAAGGAAAATTCTAATACAATGTTTTACTCAGGCACCTTTGGATTCGTGACATGAGTTATGTCCCTTCCACCTTATATTGATGTGTAAAATTAGAGCACAAACAACAAGTTGTGACTATCCAGGTTGACCCTAGTCCTTTCATATCTTTCAATATAACATATCAGCCTAATTACATCATTACTCCTCTTTCATCCACCTCACAACCATCTGGTAACAACATAACCCCACCAACCAAAACCTATGACACTTTTACACCAAATGTTGATGAAGCTTCCACTAGCTCATCTATCCCTTCTTCTCAAATTCCAGTAGAGGACCCCATGACAACCACATTCCAATGTCTTTCCTTTGGGGAATATATATTCTTAGCCTTAGATGCCTTCTCTACTCCCCAAGAATATGAGAATCTTAGACATGACCCTTCCCACGACCCTAACATTGGAACCATCATTCCCTTTGGGATCCCTAGCCATAAAACAAATTTTATTTATGGGGGACTTAATCAATCACTTCTATCCCCTACAACTACTTCATCCATCTAAACATTTACCTCTAACTTTTCCTATCTTAGCAAACTAGAGTTCGCTAAGTTGTATCTTTATAGATGTGCTTGGAAATGATTTGGCCTTGGTCACTATGAACAAGGGACTCATGAATTACTCCATATCAAAACTTTGCAATCTCATGAGTCATTTGGCCTTGGGTATGAACCACCTAAAGAACCCACCAATTCACCCAAACCCATTGAAACCATGAAGGAATATATCCCATCCTCACCAATCCATGCTTGAAGATCTTGACATCATCACCTCTAACTTTTTTTTAGTCAATACCATTTGTTTATACTATCTCATCTACCAAAAGGGTGGCCAAACTAAATTCCTTCCACTCATATACCCTAAAATGGTAGAGAATCATTCTCTTACCATCAACACCATCCAACATCAAGATGATGATTCCATTTTACCCACCTCTGTGTAGGGGATTCTTCTATCCACAAATCCTTTCATCTTGAGGCCTCAACCATGTTGAATGAATCCACCATGGATATCAATTTGGGCACTATAGGTAACCCCCACATCATCAAATTAGGCCAATCACTAAATGTTGAAGGACTTTGGGATTTTTATTGTTTCCTCCAAGACCACAACATAGCATTCTCTTGGTCTTATAGTGATATGATCGAAATTGATCCCACTAGTACTACCCATAACATAGTCACTCATCATGTTGCAAAGCCTATTAAATAAAAAATTCAATGCATGCATCCTTACATATCCCTTCTCATCAAAGAAGAGCTTTAACATCTCCTATCTGTAAACTTTGTTCAACCCATTGACTATGAATAATGGGTCTCAAATATCATACTTGTCAATTAAGTCACTGCGGGTCTAAGCATTTGGGTGTACATTCATTACCTTAACCCCACCTTCCCCAAGGATTACCTTCCTCTGCTTAGCATTGACCATCTTGTTGATCTTATAGTTAGCCATGAGATGTTATCTCTCATGGACAAGTTTTTAGGTTATAATCAGATTTTGATTGCTCTTAAAGATCAGCATAAAACCACCCTTAGCACCCCTTGGGGAAAGTTTTGCTATAGAGTCACGCCTCTTGGGTTAAATAATGCTAGTGTAACCTACCAATGTGTCATGACTTTTATATTCCATGATATCATCTACAAGATTGTAAAAGACTATTTTGATGACCTTTTTGAGAAATCCAAACTCCAAAAAGATCACTTGACTATTCTTACAATCATATCTGAATGCCTCATTCATTATCATGTTCACCTTAATCCCAAGAAATGCATTTTTGGGGTCCTTTAGGAAAGCTTCTTGGCTTTATCATCTCTCTTCATGGAATCAATGTAGACCCTACTAAAGTTATAGAGCAATTTTAGATATGCCTCCTCCAACCAACCTTAAACAACTTTGTAGCCTATAGGGAAAAATTCAATCCATTCACCATTTCATTTCTCAACTTTTAGACTAATGCCAACCTTTCCATCACCTTCTAATGAAGGATGTCTCTTTAAAATGGAATAATGATTGTCAAATGGCCTTTGATTCACTCAAATAATACCTTTTGTCACCGCCTGTCCTCACCCCTCCTAAGGATGACCACCCCTTTTACCTATATATCTCTACCACTAACCATTCCCTAAGGGCAATGTGTAATATCCCCTGTATCCCTTGAATTCTGAAACTGAATATTTTATATTGCTTTTCTGTATCTTACTTTTTTTTGATGTTTTTGCAAGAATAAAGATATGATTTTGCAAGATAAATTCAATCAAATAAATAAACAATAGTATAATCTATCAACTCGCTAATCAATGATCTTATTGTTCTTCTATACAATTTCAATATTGAGTCTCTGTCATGCATATAAAATAATATGAAATATTACTCAAAAACTTGATTATTTTCTAGCAATCTATAAGAAATCCCTAGATCTAGTGCAGCTCAGGTTGCTGAGTCAGAAACACAGTCGCCGACATTGGTTATTCTGCCACCATCGGTCGATATACTGCCAACATCAATCACCTTAGGTCGGCTTCCCTACTAACATCGGTATACAATCAGCCGATGTCAGTCTCTGCTACTGATGTCAGTCTCTGGGCCCCCTGCGATGCTGTCTGGCCTGCTACAGAATGGTATGGATTTGCATGGATCTCGTACAGAAGCAAATAGAATATAGTGCAGCCTGTATGTTGGACACCTGATCTGAAGAAATATGGCGCTAATGCAGAAGATCTTAATCTGGATAATTACTAAATCAAACCCTAATAAAATAAATACCTGGAAATCTCTATGATAACTTCTATATTAAGTTATCTCTCAAATGGGCAATAGATCAGTTGATATCTCACAACCTCTGAATTGCACACACTGAAGAGTGTACATTATCCAATGCAAAGAATACTGGAAACCCTTGGCTCAGTCTTCTTAGAAAACACTTAGCAAAATTTGCCTTCAACCTCATAAATCAATAATCAATAATCATAATTAATGAGACTCCTTCCAATGAGAAACCCTTATATCCTCTAAAAGGTGTACTTGCCCTAATTACGGTTTCATAATTAAAAATAGGCCAAATAATTAATATTTAATTAAATCAATCAAATACTAATATCTCCCTCAATACATGTCTGAAAGAGCCTGAACGAAAGCCAACTGGAAAAATTCTGCTAGTCAAAGCCAAGCCAAGCTCCATCATGACCCTCTATCCCTCTTATCAGCCTATGAAAGTCGCATAATAGGCTAATCATCAACTCCGAAAGATGTCAACTGAAAAGGGGACATGACAATCCACCCCTCTTAAAATTGCTTGTCCCCAAGCAATGGCTGAACAATAAACCAATCAATCCACCTAGATCCCACATGTAGTTATGATCTACACTACTGTTAATCAATGCAATCTCCTATAGTATCCTCTGAAATATAGCCAAGAGGAAACCATAATCAAAATGGAAAATACAACTCAACTAATCTCCAAAATCACAACTACTAAATGGAACTATGCCAAGTGCAGAGAATCCACCTCTCTGCAGATCCCTAGCCATGGTCTCATCACCCAAACTCCTATGCATCACTTATAATGAGGAGACATCACATGCTAGATAGCAATAACACAACCCAAATCTTCTTGCCATCAACTCCTGCTCTAAGTCATGTACCAATAAACTATCAACTCTAACACCTATGACCATGCCATGTCTACCACAACTATCATCCCATGGTGTCAAATCATCCCAAGTACCAACTGACTTCATGCACCTATCTCCTGTACCCAGTACAATCTCTAAATCTGGAGTGTGAATGCTAGACATACTCATATCATCATCAACATGTGACCCGACTGTAAAAGAAAGCTAATTCCCTCCACATGTGCTAACTCCTAAACTAAACTCACCTCAAGACAAAACTCATCCACATGTCTCTCCTGTATTGGTCCCAGTGTACACTCAGCAGCCCACTCTACCATATTGTGTCATATGAGCCTCTCCATCCGATGAAAAAACATATTTTTGATGTTGATACCTTGTATTGACTTAAGAATATGTGTCTTCCCATCAACATCAAAATGAACTCCATGTCCTTGAAACAAAGAGTGACTTCCTCAAGGGAATGAAGCCACTTCATGCCCAAGACTAAGTCTATATCCCCCATTTTCACCACATAATAGTCAGCCTTGAACTCATAGTTGTTCAAGCGCAATGGAAGGCCTCTAATCATCCACTCACACTTAAGAGTGTACCCATCAGATACCCTAAACTTTAATTCCCTCAAAATCCTCGATAGTGAGTCCATGCTTCCCCACAAATCTGGAATCTATAAAATTATGTGTGGCTCCTGTGTCAAGGAGGGTTAAGACCATCTGTCCTGCCAAAACTCCACAAAGTCTGAATGAACCATCTGACTAAATGTTGGATAGGCGTGCCTCCTGTATCCAAAAATCTAAATCTACCTCTACCTTAGGCTCTGAAGCCTCTACCTCTAGCTCTTCAAAACTCTCTAGTTATTCGAAATCTTCTAATTCTGAATCCTCATAATATGCCCACATCACTCAATTGGCCTTGCCCTTAGGCCTCAAAGGACAATTGTGACTGGCATCATAGGGACCTTTGCAGTAGAAGCAAAGCTTCTTCCTACGTAGATCATTAAGAGCCCCATGATCTAAAGGTGGTGCTACTAGATTGGCCTTTGAATCATTCTTAACACCTGATTTATCTTTGTTGAAATCGGATCCCTCTCTATCTCCGTTGAAGCCCTTATTGTCCCTGGATGAAGAAGTACCTCTGGAGTTAAATTTACTAGATGGGGCTACCATCTCCATGTTATGCACCTTCTTCATAGCTTCTTGTAACAAAGGAGGATCAAAGGCTTTGATCTAACCTCTCAATGGTTCAGATAGGCCCTCAATGAAGAGAACGACCAATCTACGCTCTGAAATGTTTGTCACCATGACTACCAATCGCTGAAAATCACCAATGAAGGACTCCAAGTTGCTTGTTTGTTTCAACTATGCCAGATCTCGAAAGTAAACTTTAGGATCTTTCCTATCAAACCTCTCAACCAACCTATCCATGAAGTCCTGGTACTCTGTCACCTAGTTATGCTGAAGTGTTACCATACCATGGTACCACCAATCATGTGCTACCCCCTCCAAGTACAAAGTGGTGTATTTGATGGCCTCTACCTCTGTCATTGGCCTCAATTCCAAGAATGTAGTCAAGCTTATGAACCCAAGCTTGAGTTGTCATCTTTCCACTACCGTCAAAAGTGGTCAAAGAAAGCTTGCTTGTAGCCTTCTTCAGCTCACTGAGTTGACCTCTAGGCCTCCTGTCATGTCTAACTGATATGTAGTGCTCTATCCTCTGATTAACAAAATGATCAAAGGACATCCACTCATCATTTGCAGCCATGAGAGTATCTATAAATAGGGCATCTCCTACCACCTCCTCTGTTGGAGCTTCGGTTCCTCTTGAACAAATGTAAGACGTGTAGGCCTATCAGCTATTCTAGAATGGGTCAGCTATGGTCTCTGATTAACAGTAGCACTCCTATTATCTCCTTGTTCCCCATTCTATCTAATAGGTGGGTTCATCCTCTCTACCATAGTAGTGAGTGCCTGTAGTGCATGTGTCATCTACTATTGACCTGTAACCATAACACTGAAGAATTCTCTGGTGTCATGATCATCATTATGCATGTGGCCCCTGGGTGGGCTACCCTCACGCCTGTCACTCATGGTGGTCCGATTTTTTTTTAAAACTTGATCGCCTTCAAGCAAGGCTCTACTGCGTGTGAAATACCTATGTGGTCCCAACTCTTATGGCTACATAAGATTGTTAAACCCTCAGGATGGTAGGATTTAGCTCTGATACCACTATAATATCCCCTATTTCCCTTGACTTCTAAAACTAAATATTTTATATTTCTTTTTTGTATCTTAATTTTTTTTATGTTTTTGCAAGAATAAAGATACGATTTTGTGAGGTAAATTGAATCAAATAAATAAACAACAGTATAATCCATCAACTGGCTAATCAATGATCTTATTGTTCTTCTAGATGATTACAATATTGAGTCTCTGTCATGCATATAAAATAATATGAAATATTCTTCAAAAACCTAATTATTTTCCAGCAATCTGTAAAAAAACCCTAGATCTGGTGCAGCTTGAGTTGCTGAGTCAAAAACATAGTCACCAACATCAGTTATTCTACCACCGTCAATCAATATACTACCAATGTCAATCACCTTAGGTCAGCTTCTCTGCCGACGTCAGTATACAGTCGGCCAATGTCAGTCTCTGCTACCGATGTCAGTCTCTGGGCCCCCTGCTGCATTGTCCAACCTGCTGTAGAATGGTATGGATTTGCATGGATCTGTACGGATCTCGTACATAAGCAAATATAATATAGTGCAGCCTATATGTTGGATGCCTGATATAAAGAAATATGGTGCTAATGTGGAAGATCTTAATCTGGACAATTACTGAATCAAACCTTAATAAAATAAATACCTAGAAATCTCTGTGATAACTTCTGTATGAAATTATCTCTCAAATGGGCAATAGATCAGCTGATATCTCACAACCTCTGAATTGCACACATTGAAGAATGTACGTTCTCCAATGTAAAGAATACTGGAAACCCTTGGCTCAGTCTTCTCAAAAAACACTTACAAAAATTTGCCTTCAACCTCATAAATCAATAATCAATAATCATAATTAATGAGACTCCTTCCAATGAGAAACCCTTATATCCTCTAAAAGGTGTGCTTGCCCTAATTACGGTTTCATAATTAAGAATTAGGGCTTCATAATTAAAAATAGGCCAAATAATTAATATTTAATTAAATCAATCAAATATTAATATCTCCCTCAATACATGTCCGAAAGAGCCCGAACAAAAGCCAACTGGAAAAATTCTACTAGCCAAAGCCAAGCCAAGCTCCATCATGACCCTATATCCCTCCTATCAACCTACGAAGGTCGCATAATAGGCTAATCATCAACTCTGAAAGATGTCAACTGAAAAGGGGACATGACACGATGTTGGCTCATTGAGATGAACAACACAAAGAGAAATTTTTATAATACATTATCCACATGCTTATAGAATACGAGACTCGATATACACATACCAAGAAACCCTGCTTAGCATTGACCTTTGTGGCCACCAAACTTTTCCACTACTTTTTTAACCATAAAACCTATGTCATCACTAATACTAACCCACTCAAGTACATGCACTCTAAACCATACCAAAATCAATGTATGGCTAAGTGGCTCGTGTTCTTAGCTAAATTTGATCTTGAATTGCTCTAGTAGAATTTGATTAAAGGGTAGGTTATTTCTGACTAATTGGCCAAAGATACTTTAAAAATAACCAACCACCTCTTCTTGCATTTCTAGATGAATCTATAATGACTCTTTTTCAAGAAGATGGCATAACCTACCAAATGACCATGTTCTTCGATGAATCGAAGTGCCAACAAGGATTGGGTGCTAGAGTTATTCTCATTCCTCTTGATGGTGAACCCCTTCCTCTCTCCTTCAAACATGACTTTGAATTCACCAATAACATGGTTGAGTATGAAGCCTTAGTGATAGGTCTTCAAACTAATCTAACCCTGGTAATTAATAAAATCCATGTCATTGGTGGTTCTTAGCTTATGGTCAACTAGGTCAATGGATGTTATAAATGTAATAATGATGTCTTGCAAAAATATAGAATTTTAGTTGACAAAATCTTAACATAATTTAAACATTACCTGGTCCAATCCATTCCCTGATCTACCAATAAATTCATGGATATAATGGCCTATCTTGCTTTTCATATCCCTTCTCATCTTTCCAATTCCAAAATCCTTGTCACCATTTATCATTTTACGACTCCATACTATAACCAATCTGATCTCCCTACAATTTGTAGTGTAAAAGAATCCCCACTTGAAATTTGGTACCAAACTCTTAAGTACCTCAACCTAGGCATCGTTCCTCCCAACCTCTCTAAGAACACCTGAAGAGCCTTTATTTACCTCTCATTATACCATACTATGGATAATCCCTTACAAATGTGGTTTTGATGATCTCCTTCTTCGTTGCCTATGTAGCCATGAAGCTTCCTATGCTATCAAGGAAACACATGATGGGATCTATGGTAGACACTTTAGTGGCCTAGTGGTCTCTAAGCGTATCCTTTGACTTGGCTACTATTGGCCCACCCTCAACCAAGACTATTGTGATTACGTAAAAATCTGTGTTAAGTGTCAACAACATGCTAATTTACATCATGTGTCAGCCAATAGCCTCCAAGTATCTAAGGACTTTTGGACTTTCTCTTAATGGGGGCTCGATATCATTCAGTAAATTAACTCCCATTCTTTGTAATATCATAACTCCATCATCATATCCACCAAATATTTCATGAAATGGTTGGAAACTATTCCTCTTATCTCGACCAAAGCAAAAATGATTATCGACTTTATCAACCATCATATCATCTACTGCTTCGATGTTCCTCATAAGATCATCACCGATAATGGTGAACCCCTAAAAAATAAGGAATTTTAAGGCTTATGTGATGCATTTGACATCAATTTAAGCTTTTCCACAGCTTATCATCTACAAACAAATGGATAGCTAGAAGCCTCTAACAAAGCCCTCAAAAAAATACTAACCAAAGTTATCAGTGCTTCATTTTGGGATTAGCACTTGCACATCCCATTCACTTTATGTTCCTATCACACTAGTATTATAGCCTCTATGCAATCTATCCCTTTCTCTCTATTCTTCATAATAGAGGCAATCTTGCCTCTTGAAGTCTAAATCTCCTCTCTTCACATATCTTTGCAAGAGCTTATTTCTAAGAAAGATTTTTGTCAGCACCATTGAGTCCAATTTGAGCTACTTGACAAGAATTATTTATCATCCCTCACCCACCTCCATTTCTATCAAGAGAATATCAAACATGCTTATAACAATAATCTCAAATAATGGTCATTCAATAAGAGAGACCTTGTCTTAAAGGAAAACTAACATGTGACCAACATGGAGAAGAGTAAATGAGGCAAGTTTACTTTCAATTATCTTAGACCCTACATCATACCCAAAAGTATGGATCAAGAGCTTATCAATTATCCTCTCTCAAAGGAAAAATAGAACCTGATCCCCTTAATGCTTCACATCTACATCCATTTTTTTGTTAAATAAGGCTCAAGTTCACTCCTTTTGTCTAACTTAAACTCATCCCTTGATTACAAGATTTTAAACTTCACCCATTTATATGCTCTCCTTTTGAGGACAATTGATTACAACATATAACCATGTGATTAACCATCACAATTAGAGCCTAATCCTAAATGTGGGTACCACAGCTCTACCCATAGCATGGTTCTCATGGATAATTTTTATCTCTAACAAGATGGAATCCCATGGTCATTATCTCTCAAAAACCACACATTTTCATATCATTAACCTTTTTGTGTTAAAATGTTGCCTTCATAAAGGTAAACCTCCTAACCTAATTAGACTTGTCCATGTCTAAAAACATTGCATCTAGAAACAATTTGGATACCAAGATACTACTTGGGTCAATATCTTAATCATTTCAAAGTATTCTTTTGAAGAATAGCTGCCCAAAAACAAAATAAAAATTGTCAAATATAAGGTAGACAACTCTCTTGAAGGACAACTATCAAGAGCATTAAACAAATACAATAAATGTAGACCACTCACTTAAAGGATGGCTAAGATAACTTTGTCAAAAATAAGAAAAATTTCTTGGAAGCTTCCTACATTGATCACCTTCCCATATATAATAATAAATAAAAAGACCCACTATCACAACAAAATCTAGAGCCGCATTTATCTCTCAAGTAGCATAATACATTGGAAATCACAATCGTCTTTCACATATAGACTTCCCACATTAATCAATCTACATCTAGCATATGATATGGACTTGTCTATTACCATTTTTAGGTCACCTATAGAAGGGGAAAACTAATTTACATGAGGTTATCATACATATCACCCATTACCCTTCACACCACCTATCACCCATCTTCCCTTTAGACTATTTATAAATCAAGGGATTTAGATCTTACTTGACACGTTGTGATCAAGAAACCTTTTTTTATCAACTCACGAACACTCATGCATAGTGTTTGAAGGGATTATATTCATTAATTTTATCCCACTTTAGGTTTGTTTTTAGTTCTTATCAAAAACAAAACATCCTGACCTTTTCTTATCTTAATGTTCTTGGTTGATGTTTTCATCATGACTTTTACCATCTAGTGTTACAACAACAATAATCATTCCTTTTAAATTAAGTGAGATTAAAAAAACCATAATTATACTAATCATAAGTATCCACACAACCTTAAGCATGATAACATTTTACCAGTAACATCCAACACATTTTATACATGTTTACAACAAACTGTGCAATATTTAGGGTATGATGAGTCACACAGCACATACAAAGTTATCAGACTATCCTAAATTTACCTAATACCCATACATATATTATTTTCCTACCTAAGCACTTGGTTTATTATTTGGTGAATATGGATTTTTGTTTAGCCATCCTTATACTTGATTGCTCCTTGAACTAACATCCATAACATTCCCTATCTCAGTAGTTGCTAAAGGATGTACTCTATTCTCCTCTTTTGCATTCATCCCCATAAAATGAGAATCATATTTTGATTTATGTCTTTCACACTACTCTCATTTCATAGCCATTAAATCCCTCTACTCTAGTTATTCTGCTCACATAGGTACCACCAGTTGTTTCCCCAACACATCCCCTTTGACAGTGAGGGTTCCCTCCATAGATAGGTTGATAGTCATGTTCTCCAGTCCTGCATCTTGTGTATTGAAATTCTTTCCTTCTTCATTTCTATAGAGGTAATAATTTATGTTCAAGCTCAAGTCATGGGTGCCTTTCCTCTTATTTTTGATCTAATAGTACCTCCATTATTGTCATTACATGTTGCAGTATCTAGTAGATCTATAGATTCACTAGATTGATTATTTCAGGTCATAGGGGTTGCTTATTATCTCCACCATTATCCCCATTATTCACCATATCCAACCTTATGTATTTCTTTGCACTCTCTGTAACCTGAAAAACCAAATAACTCAATGATAGACATTCATCATTATCACACTTATTTAAATAGAATACCTGACCATTCTTCATCATCAACATGATTCTTTATTCCACCAAACAGGGAAGGTCATATGATGTCATTGATTCCTTTGAACATTCTTCCCACTTGAAACATTAATGTTTACTTACCTTTATTGTGTAGACATATACTCCTTAGTCCACCTAGCCATTTTAATAAAGTTATCATGCACTGTCATGATTTCCCTTTGTCACCCTTGTCATCTAATCTACATATGATGTCTTTGATTGTTTTGCATCTTGTGATCCTTATGGGCCTAATCATTTTCACCTTTACCTTAATTGACATAAATTAGATTCTAACCATGTGTCGCTACAATGGTCACACCTCTAAAATTGCCACTATTATTGGTAATGGTAGCTTCTAAATCCTTATTGTTGTATAAATTCTTCCATCAAAAGTAGGCCACCATGAACTCCCAAAAATACATTTACCTTCCTATCCCCTCAACCCTCTTATTAATACCATCCCATTACCACAAGCTCTAAACATTAGACCTCAACCATTGACATTTCCTGCTCATATAAGGTAGTCTTTTCTTTTGTGCCAGTTGAAATTCCATCCATAACAAGGGAATAATCACCTTCTCCAATTATATAACCAATCTCTTGGGCTATGTAGCTTCTTTTTAGTTAGGCCCAACCTAGTGGAACCAATAATTCATTGGTTTAGAGGTGCTGGGACAGAGGATGTAGACATGGATGTCTTCTGTCTAGCTTACCCATGTAGCTCTTGGGTCATGCATGGTTCATCTTCTATCACTCACCACACCACCAATTTTCTACCTTGTATAATCTACTTAGCCATAAAATAAATTCTTTATAGGTATTCACTTTGCTACTACCCTTAAAACTTAGCTCATAGTGGTGATGAACCTTGGCCAAAGTGACTATGTAGATCCCAATGGAATCCCTTTTCCTAAAACTCAACTTGTAGTGGTAGACATTATTTCTAAGCTTCTACCCTTGCATAATTTTATAAGGTGCAACCTCTTAAGAAAGGCACCTCTTCTTTGGATTATCTCCATGGAAGGTATTTTATGGTGTGTATTATTGTGTTCCTTTCTTATTTATCATACCTTACCCATCCATGTCTCTCATCATAGTAATTGTGGGATCATTATAGTAACTATTCACCAATCTAAACCATGCACTTTCAACATCACCTTCACCAAAACCAAAAATTGTTATTTTTTATAACCTTCTCCATTAGCCCAAACCAACCCATGTGGTCCATCAAATTGGGGTAGCCAATTTGAACATCACTCACCTAACCCTTGTTGAACTACATTGGCCTGATGTCCATGGACTATGTAGGTGTTGCTTGACTTCTAAAGGTAGTTTGGCCACTAACAGCTAATAACCCTCCCCTCTTTCTCTTCTCATTAATTTCCATTTTTAATAATTCCCTTGAGCTTAGGGCATCCTATATTAGGGAAGCTTTATATTTTTCCTAGAATCCTTGTATTTTAACATCACCTAATACTTCCTCTTTATTTCTACCCAATTGTTGGGAGAACTACATTGGCTTGAGGTCTTTTGGACTATGTAGGAAACAATCAGTTACTGAGTTCAGCTTGATCAAATCCAATATTTTCCCTTCTCCCCTAAAATATCTTCCTCCACTTCTCTACCTATCCCTACACCACCTTTCTCCCTTTAGCTTATCAATCTCTTTTAACCACTTTTCTAGATTGTCATTCTCTTTTAACCCAAGGATTGATAACCATCCTCATTGGCCCCTCTTATCTCCCATAAACCCACCACATACTATATTTCATTGGCCTCCCTATCACCTTTGCTTGTGCATGCTTCACGGCTCATTCCTCCACCCACTTTTCATGTTTTTTTTCCCTCTCTCAACTTCTTACCAACCGTGCCCTTTATCCCCTTTTTCTTCTTCCACCATCCTCATCCTTTCCCCTTGCCCTAGGAAACCTATCATACCCTCTTTATCACTCTCTTTTCCTCTCCAATTCCACATATTCTTGTTCCCTTGCACACTGATAGACACTTTTCCCTCCTCTTTTCTACCACCTTCGTACTTCCCTTTTGTTACTTCTAAGTCACCTTCATTCCAATTTTCAGGTCTTGTTTTCCTCTTTCCCATCTTTTCAATCCGGTATGGTTTCTATTTCTTCTATTTCTTATAGCATCACAATTTTTTGTACATGTACCACCACTCTTTGTCAATTTGACACTCTTCCCACCTTTTCCATTTTTTTCCTCGACAAACTAGCTTATAATTGTATCTTTATCCTTTGATAAGCCTTTATATTTACCCGTTTCTTCTTATCTCTTCTTTCCTTTTGCATTTTGTATTCCCCTTTTTCATTTTCCATCTCAATACTCACTTATCTTTTACATATGTGTAAGTGTTTGTGATTTATATCCCTTATTCATTCTTCTTCTTATCATCCCTAATCTCCATCCCTTATTTTCATCTCATTCCCTTTCATTATGTTTGCCTATTTCTTCAAGAATTCATCACCTCTTTAGCTTATCAATATTTTATAATCACCCATTCAACTTATCAATATCTTCTAAAAAGTTGATTGATGCCTACCTTATCTCTTCACCTTCTTGTCCACCCATCTTTTGATTCCCCTCATTGTTCATAAGCCATTTCCCATTTTCCATCCCATTTTAATCTCCAAAACCACCATTTGTTTTGCTTAGTTATTCCTTTCCTTGCCTATCATCATCCATGCTTACTTGGTCAAGATGCCACCTACTTCTTCACTCTCCTATCATCCTGTTTGTGTCCTCATTTCAATCCTTTTTCCTCATGTTTCCTTTTTTTCTATTTCTTACCTTGTTTTTCATCACCAAACTATTTTCTCCTTGGTCTTTTTTTATACTTATTTTCAAACCTTTCATGGCCACCCATATTTCTCATCCTCCCCTTACCCTTCATGATTGTTACACTTGTCTCCCCTTCTTTTTAAATTGTCTAATATGTCATTATTTAATGCATCCCTCACCCCCCATCTTCTACCTTTTATTTTTCTTCTCTATTCTCCATTTCAATATATTTTTTCATCTCCATTGATGACATTCCTTGTTCTTCCCAACCTTCTTTTTTATCTCCTATATGTCCATGCCTATCTCCTTCCATCCTTATCTACCTTTGTATTTATCTATGAACTCATTATTTTCTCTACATATCTCTTCATCCATCTCCTATTCTACCTTTACCTCATCCCTTGTTGCATCTCCCTTATTTTCTCCCATTCAACCTCAAGCTCCTTAGAGTGTGTCACCAATTATACCACTTTTATGTGCATCTCATTGTCTACTTCCTCATGTCCTCCACACCCTTGATTTAATACATAAACTCTTGTCAAGTTTTTTATTTAAGGTGCATCCCTTTTCCTTTAATGCCTTTGCATGTTGAGCCTAGATCCTCTTTTTTGTCCCTCTCCATCTACTCCCTTCACCCTACCTATCACCTTTTTCCCTTTTAAACCCTCTACCCATTTTGATCTTATATTATCACAATGTATAGCATGTTACAATCTAGAAGGTCTTTCATTCAATTGTGGTTTATTTTGAGATTTATACTGATCATATGGATCTATAACATAATTGGCCAGGCCTATAGGCTCATATGACCAACAAGTGAGCTTGAGCACCGCTAAGCCATTATGATGAAGATTCCTTCCCCACCCCCTCTGGTCTTGCCTATTTCAAACACCTTTTACTCTAACCTTTGGAGATGTTAGAATCAAAACTAAAACCACCTTCAATTGGAATATTTTGGGTACCTATTTGTGGATGCTATCTATACCCTCTCACGTGGCTTACCTCCCAACCAATAATTTCCCTTGATTCTCCCTACCTATCCTACATCTTCTTATGCACCATAACAACCCTACTTTTTAACTACATTCCACCTAATAAACCATTATAAGAGTCCCCTCTTCCACCAACATATTTTCTTCCTTGGTCTCTTTTAGACCTAATTTCTCCCACCTTCCTTTTCAACTCCCCAATATGTCTATCTTCATACATTCTTCTTTTTTACCTATCAATGTTCCATTTATACCATTTATTTTCCTTCCTATTTCAACCTGATCCCTCATTTTTTTTTTATTATTATTATTATTATTATTATTATTATTATTATTATTATTATTATTATTATTATTATTATTATTATTATTATTATTCACCTCTCTCTATATTCCAAAACCCCTCAGATTCTTTCTTTGAATTCCCTCAAAACTTAATGCTTACTTATTTTGGGGCCCCACTAGCTCTAGGGTCAAGAGTTTGAATCTTCACCACTTCTAATTTACCCACTATACTACTTTAGTTACCTAAATTATTGAATAGTACCCTTCCATAACCTATTAACGACATTGTTGTGGAGTGTGCACAATGTCAACTTATTTGGATGGTGATGAAAGAACCTGTCAAGTCACCATGGCAATTTGAGTACTGCCAAATTTTCTAAAGCCTGGTAAAGCATATTTATACCTTTTTTTTTTAAATGGTGGAAAAATTTTCATGCTTGAACATACTTATCCATGGCTATAAATTATTTTTATATAGTGAAAGAAATCATCTAATTTCCTCTTAGGCAATCTCATCCACTATTTCTACCAAACTAATAAGCAAACTATTTAAGCAACCAAGTTAACCAGCACCAAGTAACTATTTAATTTGAGTGATCTCATCCTAGGTCAATATGACCTCATTTAATCATCAAAAGGGACCCCCCTTGAAATATGGTGAATATACACTTAAGATTCCATCATTCAACATGTATTTTGACTTCACACATGAAAGTGGCCTTCAAAATGAGATACTTACCTCTTTAGTGCTTTGGAAAAGACAAAGGGCACACATTTTTGACTTTCCAACACAAATGGTAGACCCATGATCAAGGTGATAATCCCACCAACCTCATATTTTGATCATTCATGCACCCACATGGAAAATGGTACCACATTTGTGTGCCATATCTTTAAGGTCTTGGATGAAGACAAGAAAGGGTGGTTAAAAGTCTTTGGCCTCATTTAGACCTATGTGCATGATTCCCATTCAAAATTGGATTCATGTGCAAGTTGGAGACACACCAACCCAAATGAGATACCCATGATCAAGGTGGGGATCCCACCAACCTCAACTTTTGAATCATTTATTCACCACATGGAAAATGGTTCCATACTTCTACTATTCCCTCTTTTGGTATTATTATTCACAATAAATGTTATAAATACCCCCCTCTCCTTCACCCAAGGCTAAGTTGGAAGTTAGTATTTGGTTATTAACATCTTGTTGTAGGTCTTTGAAATAGGTCATCATTTTCTAGTTCATCCACATCTTTGAGGAAAAGAATTAAAAGCAATGAAGCTCTGTCAAAATTGCCTCAAGACATCTTCAACAACATTCTTCTTCAATCTTGGAAGGTAACATTTGATTTTGTTTCTTTAATTTTATATTATCATCCCCTTGGATTTTTAATCTCTTCATCCCCACTTATCCATTTTATCCCTTTCTCATTTCATTATCTCAATCCATTTTCTCCCTTGGCATCTTTTATCCATTCACACCTTTGCCACTTTTACCCCCCTTATCATCTTCCCCTTCTGCCATCTTAACTACTTAGCTTCTAACCTCATCAGCCATTCAACCACTTATCCCATTTTAATCTTTAAATTTTTATTACCTTAACCATTTATCAACCAACCAAACCAATTTTATTTAATCCCTTCTTAAATTTCCAAACCAAAACCATAGCCTTGTCTTGACTAATTTTCAGCATTAGTTGCTCTATTTAGTCATTGTTTTAAAAGCACTTAACTTTCTTGTATTAATTTAGATATTTGTTTTTTTTTACTTCCCTTTAATTTTAGTTATTTTTTATTTTAAGCTCAATTATATTTATTTTTATTCACAAACTTAAGTGTTAAAATTAGGTAGATTGACAACCTCTTAAAAAGCTTTCACTTCTAGGATCTAGCTCATGCTAGGCAATCCACCCAACTACTTATCTAACCAGTAAGTTTTTTGGTAGTTCATTCTTATTATAGGTCATTATTCCCTAGAAAAAGAGGATTTCTCACAAATTCTAGATTCAATACACACTTATTTAGTAGGTATTCTTCTACACACCCTTATTAACTAATTTCTTCTTTTCACACTTAATAAAAAGCTAAAATTAGATAGAAACAGTATGACAATATGTGTAGAATATTCATTGTTGGAGCATGTTTTTCCTCCTATGTTGGTGGATTAAATTCTCACACTAGAGAAGCCTTCAACATCCCTTGAATCGACCCTAAATGAAGCATTAGATGTTTGAAAATCATCATACACCTACCATTTATATTTATATCTCTCATTATAAATATTTGAATAAAAAGACTCCATATATTTGTTATTATTATTATTATTATTATTATTATTATTATTATTATTATTATTATTATTATTATTATTATTATTATTATTATAATCACTATCATATTTTTTCTATATGTTGTTTCTTTAATCCTTATCTCTATCTCAAATCACATTCAGATTCAACACAAATCTAAACATTGAAGTTCAAAAAAATTTATTTTATATTCCCAAAGAACAAATTTATTTATAGGAAAGGTTTATGTAAGGATTTTGTAAAGTGGAAGTGACTTATTAAAAATCAAAATTTACTTAAATAAGAATTTATATTTCTCCCCACCCCCCTACACCTGCACCCCCTCACACCCCCCCAATTCAAATCCACATATTGAGTGGAGAAAATTGAATTCCATGGACAAAATTGACAAGAATTCAATTGTTTTAACAAGATCCTTCAACCTAATTAAGTAATTACATCATATCTTAAATTAAGAAGACAAAGAATATCTTTAAAACTTGTAAATAATGTTATACATACTAGATAGACTAAACCACTCTTGTATTAACTCAAACAATAAATTAAATTAAAAAATGTAATAAATAATCTCTTATAGGTCAATAGAGATCCAACAGACACATAATCTATCTATCACTCATATGATCACTCATTGGAGGATCTCAATTATTGATTACCCCCTGTGTATCACATTCTTCTTTCCATTACCCAATTTTAAAACTGAAAGAAAAAGGTTGCTACACATGTAATGCTCTTGGGTTTGAAAATTGTAACTTATTGGATTTTCCCCATTGTTTATTTTGGCTCATTTGTTATGCTAAACACAATCACGTGAATAATGTGAGCAAGATTTAATCCATAAAGCTGAGCATAATGAGCAAATATTATTTGGATATTTAGAATAATTTGAGCTATGCAATGCCTATGACACATGTGAGGTATTTAATATACACCTTTTTTTTCTAAAATTTCAATTAATATCTCCATTATCTCGATCTAACAAGTAAACTCCATCTAATCAAATTTTTTTTAAAATTATTGTTATGTCAAATTCAATATACTTTATGTGTACATATTAGAATTAATTTTCTAACTCGAAAATCCTCATATCTACATATAAACTTAATATTATATTATTTGAAAGGTTTAGTCCATGAAAATATAATGGTTAATTAGTTATGGATGAATATGTAACAAGATATACCTAAAATTAATAATAATTAATGTAGCATATGAATACAATAGATATTTATAACAAGTAAAATCTTAGCATCCTATACTTTGAAAACAAACTCCAATAACTAGTGAAATCCAAAAAACTAATTTAAAATCAATATTAATTTGTAGCAAAACCTAAATAAATAATTACAATGTCAAGGAATAGACTAGTTGCTTTACGACCCTTATATTTAAAATTAAATGAATAGTCAAACATGTGACTCAACTAAGATTAATCCCATTGCCTAACACTGAGATCATTGTTAATTGTTTTCCATATAAATTTATTCTAACATAATTTCCTATTTCTTGGACTCACTGCCTCCCATTAAATTAAGGTTAGGAATTATATAGCCTATCAATTATTACAATTTGGATATATGAATTAATTGTAGTCATAAAATGGAAACCTAGTGTAAATGGGAATGAGGGGGCCAAGTGAATGGTTGCACTAATTCCTACTAGAGTTCCATTATTCTCACTCCCTTAAGGACACAAGACTTAGAAGGGAAATGAAGACTCTCTCTAGTGATTGTGTCATAGATATTATACACACACCTCACATTCTCCCTTTCCAAAAACATTGAATAAAAATTCCTCAATCCAATGACTCAGTTACAATGAACACATCTCACTCAGCAGGCTCTTAGCTATGGTCTCACACTCTCTGAGCTTCTCTAAGCTCTACTTTGATCTAAAATTAGACAATAATATCCCAATTTATTTTTTGTCTCTTTTATCTATATTGGTTGATTGAGATAAATTTTTAATGCTCTTAGAAAATGGTTTTTATTCTTGGTGGTTGTAAAAAAACATCCTTAAAATACTTAGACCTCCCTATGTCTTGGAAAACTATCCACATGTATTGTTTTTTATCTAGACTTTGATTTTTTTATATTTCAAATGCAATAGAAAATGTTTGTTGTTACAAATGGTAAAACAACCACATTTTTAAAAGTACCATTTTCATGAAATGAAAATTTCATCATGTTCTTGTTGGCCATTTTGGCCCACATATAGAGCTCTTGCATGGTTTGATGAAGTAGTGGATCAAAGACTTAGAAATGGATCCAAAATTTGAAAATAGAGAGGGTCCAAGCAAGGGATTTTAAGGATCCAACATCAGTGTTTAAGGATAAGATTGCAAGCCAGAAGTTAAGTGCAAAATCTTTTATTCAGCTAGGTCTTTACTTGTTCATTATTTTAGACCTTGTAGGGAACTAAGTGTTTCTTCTTCTTTCGGGACCTTTTTTGGTTAAGTGTTAAGTGTTGAATTATTTCAAATAAGTTGTCTGAGACAAGGTTTTTGAAGGGATAATTCTCTTAGACAAAATGTTTGAAGCAAGAGGCAAATACCATTTCCTTCAATAAAATTATCTTGGATAATTTTCCCGAAGGTTAATTCTTCAATAAAATGGTCCTTTTCAAAATTCTTGAAGGAATTCTATAGTAGAGTTCCCCAAAAAAATTCCACAAAAGGTTATTTTCTTGAGAAATGGTCTAGTTAAAAGTTCTGAAGGAATTGGTATTTTCATAAGTTTTAAAGGAATTAGTCTTTTCAAAAGTTATGAAGATTTCCTTCCCTTCAGGGAAAGGCTTTTCAAGGTTTTTGAAAGACCATTTCAAGAAGCCGAAGGGTTCTTTTCAAAAAATTCCATATGGAAATTTTAAAAAATCCAAAGGCTATCTTTCATTTTGAAAAGGGCATTTCAAGTGAAAAATAGGGCCCTTTACAAGAAATTTGAAGGTCCATTTTCAAAGAAAATTGTTCAAGGCCAAATAAAAGGAATGAATTATTTCAAGAGAATTGCCCACAAGGAAATAGTCTGAATAAGTGGCCAAAAACAAAAGTCTAAAGGAATTAATGAAGGGCCTACAAACATAGATTTTTATCCCCTACAAGTAGTCTTTTCCTTTGGTCAATTTTTCAAAAGTTTCATCAAGATTATCGTGAGTTTGACACTTGTCAATATCTATTAAGGAGATTTACAGATGAGAAAAGGCCAAGTTTTCAAAAGGATCTTGATGGTATTTTGACAACCAATCAGCAAAAAAGGAAAAGGATTTCTCCTTTCAAATTTGATGACATGGTCTACAGCTCACATTCATAACATGTAAAGTGGTCAAACTAAGAATAGATGAATCTAGGTAGAGTAACAGCATGCAAAGTGAATAAACATGCCAATTTTTAAATGCAAAAGATCAAATCATTTACACTTGGTAGAAACATGCATCTACTTGTGACATGGTTGTCTTAGCTCTAATCAAGTAAGACTTAAATGTGTGAGGGGATCAAGGAGATTTATTGCGATATTGGATGGTTTATTTCATGATCAAGGTAGTTGCATGGTATCAATATAAAAATAGCTCGAGTATAACAATAGTGGCCCCAATCATTGAAGATTTCTTCTCTGAGTTCTCCATTCTTCCATGCAATCCCTTTCTTTCTCTTTTCCCTTTCTATATATATATAATATATATATATATATATATGATGTTTTTCCATTTTTTGGGTTTCTTAGTTTTTTTAAAACTTTTCCATCTCTCTAGGAGATTAGACACTCTTTGAGATAATGAAAAATATTATTAGCTTGATTAGGCTTGACCCTACCAAGCATTTTTAAGAACTACCTCTTGATGAAATAAAGGATTTTCTTTGCCTATCTCTTGCCTTGGATTCATATCTATTGATTTGTGCACTATGGCATTGTGTGAAGGAGAATCTTCCTCATCCATGGTCCTCCTTTTTAAACTTATTTAGGGAGTTTTTCAATATTATTTATAGGTCTGGTTGAGTTCTTTTTCTATCATTAATGTGGAATTTTAGTGAGTCTTATAACTCCTCTTTGTTTTCATTCATCACTTCCTGAACCTCTTCCATGAAATATTAATGCAACTAGCTTGATCTTGAGGTTGTGTAAGTCAGTATTGTCATATGCAGAACTAGTGGGGGTTTAAGTTTATGAGAGTTTCCCATTTTATTTTGGTGTATCACTTTGTTAGATTTCTTATGATCCCTTATCCCCTTTCTATCCCTTTTCCTAGTGGAACATTAGTTTAGCTTTAGTTTTAGGTGATCTACCAAGAGGAAGCCAGATTTCTCCATATTTTAAACCTCACTATAAGATACCCATAGCCTGAGGTTGTTCCAATATTGTAGTTGGGAGTGAGAGAGCCTAAAAAAATCTCCCATACGAGTGAAATTCTAGCCTACAATAGTTTTTGGCATGCTTGGTGGGACCACATTGTTCACTGAGTGAATATTTTTGGTGTTCTCTTCATCCAGTTAGCCTTTAGAGGCATGTGTACAAACACCAATGGTGACTCTAAGTATTAATCAACTGGTATGAGCAACCCAAGTGCCTAACTATCATTATTTGGTATGTATAATCAACCATATTTTGATCAACATGCTTAGTCTCTACCTCAGCATTACACTTATCAAGCTAATAATGTTTATGTGTTCCCCCTAAGTGGCCCTCAAACAACCTATCAACCATATTATGGCCTTTTCTCCCATCCCACTCTTGTGTGTGACCAAGATCAGTCTCGTTTACATTCAAATTGGTCTGCTAATTCCCCTTGTTAAGACTATGTTTATCTTGTTACATCTTTGTCAGGATTCAAGCAAGCATTATTATATTATATTGAGTTGATAAAAGAGATTGGTAGGGGTTTAGAACTTTCTTCAATCATAACTATTTATGTTTTACAAAAAGAAAGAAGTTATCTTCAGTTGGTAAATAATAGGTGGTCAATTCGTGAGGATGAAGAATGGATAGTTTGTGAGAAGGACAATAAGTTGTGTGGTTGAGAAGCATAGTCCAAATTTTGAAAAGTGTGTTTATATATATGAAGATCAATAGACTCAGTGCAATAAGTCCTATGTTTCCTCTCCTACCCCTATACCCATTCCCACTCAATATTTTTAAACCATCCTACCATGGATCTTTTCCTACACCTTTGACCCTAATTATGTCATGCCCTTTCTTATGAAAGCACCCTTTCCTATACTCTTTCAAAATGAATAAAAGGTGGTTGTTCCCTACACATTTCCATCATGGAAATTAGTTCATAAAGGCATAGAGAAGATGGAAGAGGTGTTATTTATGGTGATCTAAGATCTAGTACAAGAGAAGGAGGAGTTAGTGGTTGAATAATATAAAAAGATGTGTTAGCTCAACTCAATGAGCTTTCCCTACAAGATTTCCAAGAATCTTTCTTCCTCCCTCAAGAACCACCAAAGAGACCATTCAAATTACCTAGTTGGAAATACACTCTCTTAAGATGCAATAAAAATAAATTTATTTTCCCTCCCACCATCTCCCTCTTGGAGGAAGATCCTATTTTAAAAGGAATAGAGGAGGAGCTTAGAGTCAAATTTGAGCTTAAAGAGGACAACACAAGTGCCTATGATGAGGAGATCATGATAGGCAATCCACACTAGAAAAGGAAGGAGAAATGACATTTTGTATATTTATCAGAGGAAGTCTATTTAAACCACACATAAGTTGAAGCTTTTTATCAAGGTAGTTGGATCAATATTTTATGAAGAGAAGGAAATCATTTCCTAAAGCTAGTGAAAATGAAGTTTATAATTTGGTATATCCTCCTTCTGCACATCAGGGAGAAATAAAATCTACTCCATAAAAATTCAAATTAAAAGGATACATATTTGAAAGGATATTTGATGATTAAATCCCACACCAAAATGACAAACAAATCTCAACATATAGATAGAAGTGTCAACATAGTTTTGTCTTGATAAAATTTTATACCCAATTTCAATACTACTTGGATTTGGAATTTGCAATGAAAATTTATTGCTTACCTAAAAATGAGTGATGCATAAATTCCTAAGTGTTTCATTATGCTACTCAAATAATAAAACCTCTATAATGACATAGAGATTTTTCTATTCAATAGTGCAGATAGATGCTTCCCAATTCTCAAATGTAGATAGTTTCTCTGCAATGATTCACCAATGGTCATTGAATCATAATTGTATTGTCCAACTTATTAAAAAATTATATTTTTGGATTCCTCTTACCAAACGACATACCATAACATCCATCACTGTACTTTATTCTTGTAGATTCCAAGTTGAGAAGCAAAATAGATAAGCATAATACCTAGGAAGGATCCTACTGAATCAAAAATACCTTGACATAGTTGCATAATTTTTCTTTCCTCTCATAAATTTTAGTAGATAGAGCCTTCAACATAAATTATTAATTATAAATTTCATTGGCATAATAATTGATCTCCATAGTCTATGTGTTGAAGACCCAACCATGAACCAATTAACACATGCATTGGAGATATCAGATGCATTTTGTTAAATTAAAAACCTAAATTTGTTAGATAATATGGCTTAAAAGAAATGACATAGATAAATTTGAAATATCTTTTTATTTTATGTTGAAGTACTCATAATTAAATAAATTCATAATAAATTACTAGATTTTTTCTTTAAAAAAAATTAATTATCATTAAATGTCGGCAAGGTTTGAATATGGTGGGTGTATCATCCCTATGTAGATGTCTTGGCATGGTTTTCTATAGAATAGGTTTACCAAGGTTACTCTGGATACATTATAAATTCTTTAGTGTTTAGAATGGGAGATTAGTGGGATATGCTACCAAGTGCACAGAAGGGAATCCGGAATGAATAGCTCTTTTACTAGTTAGACTGGATAAAGTTACATAAACCTTATCGAGGATAAAACTGATCCAACTTTGCCTAAAAATCTATGCAAACTTATCCTTTATTAGAATATTATTACACATTTCATTGATGTATGTAGTGACAATTTCCTACCAAAATTGTGATTTATCGCATGCCACAATCTCAATAATGTTTCATTTAATGAAAATTTAGTTTATGTACTATCAATTCATTTAATAAAACTTATGATATTCTTATTATCTATAACATTTAGTATGTTTAATTTATTTCTTGGATAGAAAGGTTTCATAAAAAATTAATTCTAAAGGACTTATTAAAATATCTAATTGGTTTTAAATTAAGAAAAGACCCAAAAACATTAACAATAACAATGTTCACAATTTAAATGCACAACATAATACTCTATGTAGAGGACACAAGGGAGATGAACAAAGAAGGATATGTTCAAAGAAAATTTTGATTCCCATGAGTATGAACTTGTAAATGTGCAATGAAAGATACAAGAGGCATAAAATCATCTCATGCACTTATGAAAGGCTGTGTTCTATGATTTATTCTTTTTCAATTAAAGGACATTCAAGTACTAATGCACATGAAATAATCTAAGATGTAAATGATAATTATAGACATTTTTTTCCTAATAACATGGGAAATTGCAAAAGTTTTTCTATCCTAGGCCTACCAAAATGTCATTATTTTTTCCCATGTAGGACATATGGAAATATTTATATTTGAATTGAGAGTAATTTTTTGGTATTAAATCATGTCATAAGTCATATAGATCAAAATATGTAAGTAATATAATCTTAGATGTTTAGGATGTAGAGAAAAATAACGCCTCACAATATAAAACATTAAATTCAATTTATCCAGATGTAACATTGTTTACTACCTACGTATATTTAATTCAATATGTCTCACTCATGAGATTTATATGATTTATATGTGGAGAAACATGCAATATTTATTACATGAAGATGACCCCTAAACTCTAGAGTATTATTGATGTGGTGATGGTCTTCCCTATGAGAGTCTTAAAACAAAGATGCGTCTACACTTTATTTGGATTAAAGTTGTAAACACTCTGATCATTTATGATCATTTTCCATAGCCATCCATTGAGGTGATCAAACATGGTGTGATGTGGTTGAAAAAAGATCATTTCCATACTATACTTTGACATGATCTATGCCAAAAATCATTAACATTCCAATTCCAAACCTTCATGTGAAATATGTCATATAGATTTTGTGCTAGATTGTATTTGTGTAGCTATAGGATTTACATGACTTGCATGAATCAAATAGGGATAAACCACTTTCAAATTGGTGGTTTATTTGATTATATGTTTGCTATCATGCAGGGTTGATAAGAACAACATGATGTTGATTTGATTACAATAAGGCTCCATGTCTAATGTGCAACTCAAACCAACGTTGTAATGCCATTGATATGAAGATAATACATTGAAGTTTCAAAGTCTAATTCTAACTTATGTTTGTCTATGCTACTAATATATTGACATAAATAAATTACAACAAGGCCATACACTAGAGGACCCATATCATACGCATGCTCTAAATTCATGGTAGTTCTTGTATTTACATACCATGAATCCTTAACAAAGGGGTTTGTATCTTGTAGGGTGGTGGCATATTTTATTGACTTTTTGTATTTGATTATAGAAATAATCGATGTCTGATGTGTTAATAAATTTGACAATGAAATGATTCTGATGTGGTGAAAATACATTGAGGTTATGGAGTTTATCGTGTTGCTTTCATTACAGTTGAAGTGAGTACTATTGAGATAAAACGTGCTTAATTGGTGATCTTTCCATATAAAACAAAGTAGAATATAGTCCATAAATGAAAATAAAACACTTACCAAAAGAAATCATGAAGATTAAATATACATGGTTTTGAGAGGCGAGGTCTCATAGGAAGGAAAATTGGGAGTTGTCATTCATATCGAATGATGCCACCCTAGATACTCTATGAATATCTGGCCAACAAATGAAAATAATGGGCAACGTGGTAAATAGTATGTGGGGAAAAAATGAGTAGTTAGTGCTATAAATTGAGACTATGTTACTTCTATCTACTATAGTAAGGAAGAGATGGAAATCTTTATTTGAAATCTTTTATGTGGATTAGATGCCAAGCAAATTTCATTTCAAATTGATTCACCCAAATGACAAAGTAAATCTAAAAAATGTTATCAATTTGATAGAATATGAATTTTTCAATAAAATCTACAAGATTATTTCAAGGGTAAAATGGCATAATGTAAGCCAATATGATGGAAGTGAGGAATGTTAGTTATAGGGTTTCATGATTCCTTTCACCTAAACTAACCATAATGGTGACAACCCTGGAGGAGGGAGGTTAACACAGAAGGGTAGTTTGAAGAGATGTTCACCATGGAGAGACTATATATATATATATATATATATATATATATATATATATATATATATATATATATATATATATATATATACATATACATACATACATACATACATACATACATATATATATATATATATATATATATATATATATATATATATATATATATATATATATATATATATATATATATATATATACATATACATATACATACATACACACACACACACACACACACACACACACACACACACACACACACACACACACACACACACACACACACACACACACACACACACACACACACACACACACACACACATATATATACACATATACATATACATATATATATATATATATATATATATATATATATATACATACATACATACATATACATAGATACATATATACATATATATATATATACATATATATATATATATAGACATATATATATATACACACATATATATACATATATATATATATACATACACACACACACACACACACACATATATATCATGTGTGTATTCTCTATTTGGTATACTATTATCATTGTTGTTGCAAATATTGGTGTACGGTCTATTTTAACCTTTTTTGTAACTCATTACCATTTCAGGTTTGTTTTGTTTTCCCTAATGGTGGTCATTGTACATGTTTGGAATCAAACCATTAATTTAATGATAGAGGCATTTCATTCCCAAGTCATAATCTTAGATTCATCTCTATATCTTCTAGATGCCTATTTTTTCATCTAAAATTTGGCTAAACAAGTTTTATTATGTTATCTAAACATGTTTTATCTTTTGAGGTTATTGAGGAGTAGGGTTCTGGCACTATGGGAACTACTGAAAATAAGGGGAAAATGTATATTGAGGAAGCTAGTGAGGGCACTAAGAATGAGATTGATTGGAAAACTAAAATTGGGGCCCTGAAAGACTGGATTCAAAAGCTGGAGAAGGTCTTCGCCAAAGGGCTTCGTAATACAATTCTGCTGAACATGTCTATGCTGGAAGTGGTGGGTAATACTGGGTATGCTAACAATGTGGAGAATGAGAAACTCAATGATCTTATCAAATCAATAGTTATTTAAGGGGAGACCTCTCTGACTCTAGTCTTCCCGTGGCTTGTGTTTTGTTTTTGTCTATTGTTCTTGGCTATGTCGTCATCTCTCTGAAGGCATTTTTTGTTTGTTTGCCTTCTTGTCTTTTTTGACTGTATAGGGTTCGGCCCCTAGTTTGCCACCTTACTTTGTCAAAAACATGTTTTATCATATGTTATCATTATCAAAGCATTTTTGTCATAATTGATGTCTTCAACTTAGGGTTTTCATACACATTGATATCCATATTGTCTAATAATTTTAGACTCATCTAAATTGACACATGGTGCATTCTTTACATTTATAGAGGAGTTGTTAGACATTCAACCCCTATTTTCATTAAGGTGCCTAGATTCATCTCAACATCTGTATATGCTTATTAGATATTGTTTTCCCATGTTTGAATGACATCATTCATCCACTCAGTGATTTGGGATGCCACATTGGCACATACATGGAAAATACTAGAGAAGGTGATCTGATCAGGTTGGTCAACTATTTCTTGTATTTGGGTAAAAAATATTAATGCTTATTGAGGTATCCCATGCCTTTTGTAAGATATATTATCATAATCCATGAGAAGATGTTTGGATTATTTATGTGGCCAAAAACATTTCAAGCATCTAATAGACTTTCACATTTGTCATGTGTTGATAAGTGTGTTTTGGAAAAATATGTTTGTGACAAATTTTTGTCCCCTATGATTGATGTAAGAGAGGATTTTTTTACCATCTAAAATGGCTTCCTGTATAATACAATAATGCAATAGATGAAGATAAATGAAAGTATCTATATGGGGTTTTTGTTTATCACATAAAATGTGTAGCACCTCCTTCAAAAAACCCTATGTATAGAGTAATCTTATATTTTGATTGAGATGGTTAACTAATGACATTGTATGTATCGCAGTAAAGTATTGTTGTCTTCCTCAAATTCTGATTTCTTTAATCATTATATGATTTAATAATAATTATATACTTGGTTTATTCTAAATAATATTTATGAAATATGGATTAGTTTACTCAAGATAATTTCAATAAATAATGTTGATATTAATTAAATAAATAAAATTCTAAAAACTTAATAATCTTATATATTAATTTTTTCTTGGATTTTTTATGAATAGATTTTTTAGTCATTATTGAAATGAAATTTCTTGATATATTTTTATAAATAATCACAAGGAGACCTATTTTAACACACTCATGTAAAATATGAAAAGAGTTAGTTTATTTCATGACTAAAACATACATAAATAAAAAATATTTCAAATAATTAAAATGAATCATGAAAACCTTCAATTTAAGATTAATCATCTTCTTGAATTTTATATTAAAATATATTATAGAGTAGATCCAAGATTTGTCTCAACATCTTTAAATGTTGATCAAATGCTTAAGAACATACAAACCATGCTTAAGAACATACATAAACACCATACTCATGCCCATGGAAAAAAGGGCAAGGTTGTACAAAACATGCAAATAGTGATGTATTTCAAGATGGGATGAGTGGTGATGGTGAGGTGCAATGACAACCTATTTTTGATGATATTTTACACCAAGGATCCCATATCGAATATCATACCTATATTTAGGGCAACTTTGGTCTTACATGAACTTATCCAATTTCCAAGGGAGTCGTAGCTTGCAAGGTGGTGGCCTATTGGAATGGTTGTCTTTACCCTCAAGTGTGGATGAGAATTTAAAGAGAGCTAATTTTATTGTGATAGGGATCCATGTCTGATGTATAGCCCATATGAATAAGGCAATTCCATATATGTGGATATAAGACGTTGATGTCTCAAAACCTATATTATACCTTCTTATATTTTTATATAATTTCAATGTGAAAAAAATAGATTTTAATTAAAAATTAATATTATTAATTTTTAATTAAGTGATATAATATATACATAAAACAATAATTATTTAAATTATTTATTTTATAACTAAACAAAAGAATATATCTAAGAGTAGTGTTTGATATGTAAAACTCACATCTAAATGTGAGACATATTTGACCTATAAAAATTATGTTAAATAGATTTTTTTTAAAGTGCAATGTACTATTTGAATGATGTATAGAACATACCAATGCTCTTGGAAAATAAAAAAGTCTTAAACTTTTTTTATGACTATGTTATCCTAGTTATAGTCTTAAAAATCAATGCTCAAAATCTTATGCATTCACTCTGATCGCTTGTTAAACATAAATTATCATTCTTTCCAAGATAATATAAAATGCACACATATAAATATAGGGATAAAACTATTTTACTATTTATGTTATACCAAAGAATATTAAGACTTCATTTTTATCTAAAATTCCCTCAAAAGTAGCAACATAAAAAATAATAATAATAAATAACTTAAAATTTTCAATGAATATTTGAAAGAATGCTTATTTTGAACTATAAAATGTTTATAATTTTTAAATAAATTTTAATTATATATACTTCCTTTCATATCTAAATGAACTAGAATTTGTATGTATTTATTAATAAATTGAATTCAAATTAGCATTATATTGGTGTCCAAACCAATTCCCAATAATTAAAAATTGAAAAGGGTCAGTTGGACAAGTGAATAAGTGCATTGTATCTAAAATAAAATAGTTACAAGTATTTTTAGACATTACTTATTACAAATAAATGTGAGCCTCATCCTATTATGTTCTATGATAGTAATATTTCAAGAAGTAACACATATAATGAATCTTTAATAATAAGATTTTTCATAATTGACCTTGAAAAAGAAAATAACTAAGCAAGTGTGATTTATAATGGTTGAAGCATTAATACATGTAATTAGTTTTTTTTTAATTGTATTAAAATTTATATAAGTAATTTGGTATATACAACTGATGAGTTGTATATTATAATACATCATTAGTGTAAGAGTTATTAAAAAGTAATAAAAATATTTATTAATATTTAATTAAGTAATATAATACATACATAATACAATAATTATTTGATTAGTTAATTAAATAAATAAAGAAAATAGGTGATATCTAAAGTTAAGATATGTGTTTTTAATGTCATAGTTTTATGTTGTATTTTGATTGTCATAAAAATATATGAGTATTTGATACGAAAAATTCACATTTAATTCTGAGACATATTTGACCAATAAAATTTGTGCTAAATAGATATTTTTTTGGAGTTCAATGTAGTCTTTGAATGATGTCAAAACCATACCAATGCTCTTCAAAAATAAAGTAAATGAGTATAAAACTTTTTTGACAACTATGTTCTCCTAGTCATAGTCTTCAAAACCCATGCTCAAAATCTTATGCATTTACTTTGATCACTTGTTAAATAGAAATTATTCTTCTTACTAAGATAATAGGGAAGCAATGCATAAAAATAGTAAGGAAAATAACTATTTTGGTGTTTTTGTTATATGAAATAATATTAAAAATTTAGTGTTATCTAAAAATCCCTTGAAAATAGAAACATAAAAAAATGCATAAACTTGAATGTTTCAATGAATACCTGAATGAATTCTTATTCTTCTATAAAATGCTTATAATTTTTAAATAAATTTTAATTATATCTACTTCATTTCATGTCTAAATGAACTATAATTTGTATATGTTTATTAATAAATTAAATTTAAATTAACATTATATTGGAATCAAAATTAATCCCCAATAGTTAAAAATTGAAAAGGATTAGTTGGAAAAGTGAATAAGTGCACTCTATCCAAAATACGCCACTTACAAGAATTATTAGATATTATAAATTCTCATAACAAGATAAAAATTAAATACTTAAATAATAAATATATTACTTATTACAAACAAAAGTGAACCTCATCCTATTATTTTTTATGATAATGAGATTTCAAGAAGTAGAACATATAATGAATCTTTAATAATAAGAGTTTTCATAATTGATCTTGGAGAATAAAATAATTGAGGAGTTATGATTTATAATGGTTGAAGCATTAATACATGTAATACGATTTGAATAAATTTTATTAAATTGTATATAAGTGATTTGGTATATGCAAGTGATGAGTTGTATACTATAATACACCACTAGAGCTATCATGCCCTATACCATTTGTTTTTGTCCTTATCAATAAAACTCAACTTCTCTATTTTCTAAATAAATAATGTCATTTCATATTACTATAAGAGGATTGTGAATTGTTAAATTTGAAGTTTTAGTTTCTATATTCTAGAATTAAGGTTGGATGACATTAATAGAAAACTAAAAAATAAAAAGATAAAAAATAATATATAAATTTTAGCGCTTCAATGAAAAATTGAATGAGTGTTTATTATTTTATATAATGTTTATGAATTTTAAATAGAATTTAATTATATATACTTCCTTTCATGTATAAATGAACTATAATGTGCACATGTTTATCCATAAATGAAATTCAAATTAACATTATATTGGTGTCCAAATGTATCCACAATAGTTAAAATTTGAAAAGTGTTGGTTCAACAAGTGAATGTGTAAACTCTATTAGAAATGGGACACTTAAAATAAATTTTACATAAAAATAGATGTTCTAATCAACAAATAAAAAATGAAATATATGCCTTATTAAAAATTAAAGTGATCTCCAAAATATTGTTGTTTTATGATATTGAGATTTCAATAAATAATGCCTATAACATGAATATTTAATAATAAGAGTTTTCATAGCTAAACTTGGAGGAGAAAATAACTGAGGGTTCATGATTTATAATGATTCATGCATTAATACATGTAATGAGTAATTTTTTAATGTTATTAGAATCTATATTTAAGTCATTTGGTAAATACTAAGTGTTGAGTTGTATACTATGATGCATCATTGGTGAAAGAGCTACCATGCCAAATACTATTCTCTTATCCCTATGAACAAAACTCAACTTTTCCATCTCCAAAGTAAAAAATTTGATTTCAAACTATCATAAGAGGACTATAAGCTATGAAATTTTAATTTTGAGTTGTTATATTCTATAAATTCGATTGGATGACATTTTTAGTTGTTATATTCTAGAAATATAATTGGATGACATTCATAAGAAAAATTATGGGTACTGACATGGAGATTGTTAAATATTTTTCATAGACACTATAAGATGAAGCTTCTACAGTGAAAATATTATAAATTTTCTTTCAAAAAAATTGTTAGTTGTAGGACATGATTATTAGCAATAGAAAAAGGATGGCCAAAAATGTGTACATCCCAAACAAGAGTTAAATTTTATAATTCAAGAGAGATACTTAAATTTTGTTGTCACATATCTAAAATTTTGTCACTACCTCCACCATGGTCATATAATTATTTATCTTATTTATTATTCTATGATCTAATAAGAAAAAAACAAACAATATTCATGTAATATTATTTAAGATATGATTAAATTAAAGTAGATGTGAATATGAAAGAAGAGTATAACCGATTTATTACACTTTTATATAAATAGAAATAATAAAATAAATTTGGATACTTATCTTGTTTTGTGTCTCTATAGGTCTATGAGTGTGTGAAATTGACAAGAAGAACTAAAGCTAGATCATAAATCACTCAGATTTAGAAACTAGATATATAGACTTGCGTAGATGAGTCTAGTAGTAAATGGAGACCTATAAAAACCTATACCATTTTTATATATAACAAAGATGTCACTTAAGATGTGTCAAACTATTCTAACATAGATTTTTATTTATGATGGTAAAAAAATATATTATGCAATATTAAAATATTACTATGTGCATCATTTCTTAGTTTTATCTCCCCCTCAAAACCTTATATCAACTTTTGAAACAAGGCTTTCCTGAAGAAAGGAATGGAAAATATGGGTTTAGATGACCCAAACCACTTCGACTAAGCAGATGATAAAAATTTCATATATAGATGAAAAATAGGCATGACCCAACATCCTAATGCATATGGGATTATCTTCACCAATGACCCAAAATGACACTTAAGAAATTTAAATAAACATGTGTAGTGAAAAACCATTAAATGAAATAAAAACCTACACTAACATCCCCCACTTAATTATAGCTTAAGTTGGTATAGAAATGGGTCTTAAAAATTAAATTTGATTAGGTACCCAAGTATATAAAAAATTGAAGACTAAGAAGCCCCTTATAGAATATGATGTTGAAGTTGTCAATACTCCAAGTAGAAATAATAAAGTGATCAATTGACAAGATCATCTATATGTAGACTAAAAAATCTCCATCTACATCAAACAATATTTCTTCCCTTTGCAAGAGGAAGAACATGATGAGTGTATTATAAGTCTACCCATTCCATAATGGAAGATGATGGCAGTAGTATGAATATCTATGAAATTGGTCCATATATGATGTGTGGCATAAGTATAGAAAGGTTATGCATAAGAACTGAAGGTATTTCCACTAAAATAGACCTATTAGAAGACTAACATGGAATGGTCACTAAAAATGTCCATATGAAGTGAAGATCATGGCTAAATAATCCTCAAAACTAAATAATAAACTAAGATGAAGCATGTAGATCTGTAGAATTAGTATCCATAGTAATAAATATATCATCAATGTTATCAATAGGTGTACTCTCACTAGAGATAGTATACTCCTCTAAGGTAAAATTTATGATGGATGTAGAAGAGTAAAATTATGTATAAGAATTGATGCGTATTTTATAAAAAGACATCTTAGATATTGAAAAAACTCATACCATAGTGGTTTCTCAACAAAGACAAGAATTATGTCTAACATAAATTAATCATCAGAAGAAATGATAGTAGGAGGAAAGAGTATAATCTAATAAGAGATAACATGAGGTGGAGGAGGATAAGAAGATATTACAATATTTGTAGATTTGTCTCCAAAAATACTATGTAAATTACTCTAAATAGTTCTAGGATTGTTTGTGTGCTCCATATGGTGGTGTAGATCCATGCAAACATTTAACAACTAGTAGCCATAGACCATGCTAGATGAATTGAGCCAGTCATTGAGCTAAACTAGGTCAATGGGTGTAAGCACATGTTCATGCAAAAATAGATAAAGTTCTTGTTGTATAAATACTTTTTTTGTGTAAAAATGACATGAATCATAGTTTGTCCTTCCAAGAAGAACGTATGGAGATGAATATTTCCTCATAGTGTAACTCTAAAATGGATATGGCATGACCACAAGTGACACAAACTAAGAGTAGAGACACCAAGGAATGTAATAAAAAAACATTGCACGATACAACCTATAATGAAACGCCCACCCCCCCCCCCCCCCCAACTTCCCTACACCAAAGTAACACAAAAAATTCAAGTTCATAGATTCATGTCTTAAAGTATATAAAATTTTCTATTTTTTTAATATTTGAGAAAAAGGAGCCCAGTCTCAAGTGGGTCAATCAAGATGGTACAATAGGATATTAACTAGTTATACCAAGTGGTCACTTTGATGACTATGTAAAATAAAGGTGATAATGGAAAAAAATATAGAAAGTAAAAATAGTCAATCCACGGTATTTTGGGGGTAGTGATTGGGGGAATGACAATAAATGATTTAAAAAATCAAATAAAATGTATTCCATTTTTCATAATAACTAGGTCTAACTCAAAGCATGGATAAGGATCACTTGAAGAATATAGCTTGAAAATTTTTGCAAAATGTGCAAGTCAAAGATCAGCCATGGAATCTCTTAGGGAAGAACCAGACTCAAAAGTGGACTTCATTCAATATTTTCTAGAGATGATGGTCATGGTAGAAGAGTTGTACCGAGAAAGGAAGAAGATTAGTGAAGGTAAACAAGAGGAATAAACCTATAGTAAGGGTAAAGGATAAGAACCTCTTAAATCTCCTCCATCTTCTTCTTAATTATCTAGTTATTTATTTGATGATAAACAAAAGAAAAACTATGATTTTATCTCTTCCATTTTAAATGTTGATGTTAAGTTTGATTGTATAATTTATAATGGAGAGTTTAGTGTAGATAAATTGGATCATCGGATCAAGTAGATTAATGTATAATAAAGGGTTTATAATATTTTTGATGAAGAAGCAAAAATAAAAATAGATACTCTTTGGTTAGATGGTATAAAACTCATTCAATGTAAGACTCAAACAAAAGAACATATATTGAAACATAGTAACGTGATTTATTCTTTGAAGGATATTGTTTTCACATTGAAAAATTAATTTTATCCATTGGGTTATATGTAACAAGATACTATGGATTAATAAAACTTAAGTCAAACTAAGGGTCAAAGTTTACAAGGTTATGCTCAAGAGTTTAGAAAAATAACTTTAGTTTTGGGCATTCCCATTTACACTTAAGATACTCTTTTAAATTATATTGGTGGGATACATATTTATTTGAGTCATACAATACACATGTTTAATTCCACTAACCTTGATGAAGTTTGTGTCCAAGTTACCCACATTGAATCAAAGGGTAAGGTGACTAAGGAAAACTTCACAAAGAAACCAAGTAAACCATGTAAAATACCTAAAATCAAAGGTAAAGGAAAGGTTAATATGAAAAACACTTCCATGGTCAAGAATAAAGATGGAAAATGTTTTTAATTACATTTAAAAAAAAGGTCATGAAGATAAGTTTTTTTAAGCTCCATCTAGAACTTAGGCCAAAAAGTTTCAGGAATAATAAAGATAATAAGAAGACTACGATATTAATCCAACAAGATCTTGGATCTGATATAGGTGATGAGACCAAAAACATTGCTATGGATTTTTAAAGTTCATCTTCTTACTCTTCTATCACTAAATCTCATACTTCTCATTATTCCTTTAATTCCAAGTCTATGCATAATGAAAAGAAAAGAAATGAGCCCTTCCACATACGCGTTATTTCTAAACATACTAAAATAGATATTCTTTTTTATAGTGGATCATAAGTTAATCATAATTTTGAAGAATTTGTCAATAAATCAAGACTTAAGAGTAAACCACATCCTAAGAAATACCCTTTTTATTGGGTTTACGATGATGAAAAATTACAAGTCACTAAAATAAGTAAATTAAAATTTGCAATCACCTTAAAGTTCATTGATGAGTTATAATTAGATGTAGTTCCACTTGATATTTATGGAATTATACTTGAAATTCCATATTTATATGATAAAAAATTAATATTCTATAGGGAATATATTATAATTTTGTTTATAAAATATGGGGTTGAATACATGGTAATATTCCATTAGATAAAACAAATTTATCATTTGTATCTATCGGAAAAATTAAGGGCTTGTCAATTCAAGCAAAATCTTTGTACTCATGATTGTAAAACCCAAGGTTGATGAAAAAGCCAAGTATATAAAAGTTATTATCCTAAACATAATCATAAAATAGTTAAGTTAATGTATAACCATGATGATGTTTTTTAGGATCTTCAAGATTTTTCTTCTAAAAGGGATATACAACATGAGATACAACTAAAAAAATATGCACCTCTTCCTAACATTGACATGCATAGGTTGTCCTTGGTGGAAAATGAAGAAATCAAGAAAAAAATTCAATGTTTTTTTAGGAAATGGGTTATTTGACCAAGCACTTCTCTATGTGGTTCACCAATTATTTTGGTGCCAAATAAAGATGGCATTTGGTGAATTGCATGTATTTCCAAATATCGAGCAAGTAATGATGAACAATGTCTACCCTCTTCATCACATTGATGATTATACAGATCAATTGAAAAAAACTATTTATTTCACTAAGTTAGACTTAAGTAGTAGTTATCATCAAGTTAAAATTCATGAAGGTGATATGTGGAAAATTACTTTTAAAACTAAGTTGTTAAAGGTACAATCACTGAGGGAGGTGAATCAGTGAGCCCAAATAATCAAAATTTAATTTCAATCCTTTTAAAATCTTAATCAGTTACCATAAGCATTCATGAATTATACAAATCATTCATATCAATGAATAAGAGAGACAATGCAAGATCAAGCACATAACACATGACATATGTGGGAAACCCTCTTGGGGGAGAAGACCCACTAGAACCTATAATTGGACTACTTTCCTATAATAACAAGAACCAATTTATACTAGATAAAACTAATCAAATAACTACCATCCCTTATTTTAGTGAGACTATAATCCCAAAACTAGATACTACACTTGACTACCTTATCTACCACAAAAACTAAACCTTTATCATGTTTCATCTTGCAAGGAGGCTACAACCCCCAAGATGTTGACCAACCACAATAACACCTAAGAACAAAACATCTCTTGAACACTAATCTATTAAAAATATAATGGAAATACAATGTATATGAATACTCTTCAACTCTCCACACACATTCTAGTCTTCACACAAACATCATCTATCCTTCATTCACTCTCAAGACTTCCAAAACATCCTTTTCAATCACTCTAGACCTATTCAGTAATCCTTGACCTAAAAGAGAAATATTATGACTTCATAACCATGACTAATAGGTCATACATATATTTCTTAATCTACTCTGATCATCAACCCATCCACTAAGAACACTACCTCTCTTTTCTTCTTCGCTTCAATGCTCACTCTTCTCACACAAGCCTAGAAACCATCTCCTTTAGTTTATCTATATATAGAGCCTTGATGATTAAAATATTATTGTTTATCAATTATACTTTCCTTAACCACTAAGGCTACTCTCACATCAAGACATGTCTCAAAACAATCTTCATAGGTTGGCCATAGCATTTATGGGTCACCCTTAAGTAGCTACACCTGTTAATTAGGCCCTTGTAGCTCTTATAGGTCTCATGGAGACATATTTACCCATATATCACTTCATCAAGAAAAAAAATAAGTACATAACCACTTATAAACATATAAACCCACTCTACATGACCCCTTAGTCATCCTCAAATGATCAAAATCACCATTACACTCCTTTTTGTATGCTCAATCAATTGAAACATTGACTTTTTAAATAGGAACATTATGAATGAAAACATAGTCAACTTCTTAGTATTTTTTCATACTTAAGATGAATTTATCACACATCCAAATACCACATAAATTATATTAATGAATTCTAAACACTCCCCAATATCTAATTTATCATGAGATATCAAAATAACATCAAAACAAACTCAAATAATCTTCTCGAGTAACTTGAAGGACATAGTCAAACACACAATAAACTTTAAATCTCAATATATTTTATTTTAAAAACTTTAAAATCTTCAAATTTATATTTATACATGCACCTTTGAGTCCTCTAAAAATTCATTTCTTACACCATGATCAAATTATACATGGATCAAAATTTATAAGTAAAATACAGAGCATTGGTTTTTCCTTTGCAAATTCGAATATTCAAATCCAAATGGTCATGGTTAAAATTGGAACACCTTGTCCTCATCTCATTTCTTCACATATAATATTAAACATTCACCATTTATATTCCTTTAATTATATTGACCTTTACCTTTCATCACTCATTGTTGGATCTTCATCTCAATTATTTGACTTAATACACTCTATCAATCTCTTGTACACAACTCAATCTTTTTCTATGTTAAACATTGGATACATTGAAATCATCTCACTCAATACACACAATTGATATATATATATATATATATATATATATATATATATATATATATATATATATTTACAAACATACACTCACCATTAGATCTTATAATAATCCTAATCTTTACCTCTGTTGAATGTTAAACTTTAAACACTTGTCCTCATCTCATTGATTCTTGATACCTTAGAAAAAACAAGCATCATTGATCCTTTTGTAAGGATATATATATTTAAATTCATTAAGCAATGAACACTTTGAATCATTTCACTCAACACGCACTATAGATATTCATTTTATTATCACCCATGAGCCATTAAATCTATATCTGGTCCTGATCTATAACATCATGCAAAGTAGACTAAGTATGGGTACCATTGTTATCTACCTAGAAGGACAAATATGTCTAGTCATATATTTTGCCTCACTTACTTTAATGTTCTCAAATTTTAACCATATAAACTGAGAAAAATATTGAACAAACCATATGACCATTTCTTCTTGAAACATTGGTGCATGTGAGATATACCATCACCAAACTACATACTCAACTCTTTCTTAAACTTAGACAAATAACATATTTGAGCTCAAATTTATTTCACACCATCTATATTTGATGAGATGAAATGTGGACCATTAGATCTACCTTTTCAAATTGACTAAGTTTTGAAACTTAGTACACTTTTGTCTGAAGAACCAACTTTACACCTTAGTAACTTTAGCTACGCTTAGTCGCATGATTTTAAAATTGAACCATCCAATCTCCTCACATAAAATAATCCATACATATATTTATAAACTCATATAACCATCACACATGTGAGATATGTCAACTTAAAAATTACTCCTTATATTTTTTTACTACATACCCATTTATGCCTAAATGAACAAAATTAAGAATTAGGTGAATTATGCTCATGTACACAAGATTTCCAATCATATTTGACCACTTTTATGACCCCTTACACATTATTAATACTTTATACTCATCCATAATCATTTGAAACCATGCCAAAACTAAATATCATCCAAGCATACTTCAAACACACCAGGGCAAGCACATTGCACACTTTGTCATTATCACTTAAACTATCAAGGCACTTCATCCACTCACTTGGACACCTCCATGAAATCATTGAAAACTCTCCAAAAATATCCACCTTTTACATTTATTTCAAAATCCATCATAAAAAAATGTATAGCTCACCTTGCTTCTCTCTCTTCAATCACTCTAAAAAATATGAACTTTCTCCCTCTTTGACACAATGACAATGTGTGCACTAAATGATCTTGAGGACCTAAAATGACTACCAACAGAAAAAGACCATATTAGAAAGATAGTAAAAACTCACCATTGCCTTGATCCTACCTTTTCTTTCCTTGAAAATTTCCTCTTGCTCCATGCTAACACTCTCTTCAAACAAGCACTACAACTAGGCTCTATGTGATAATATAGTAGACAAAAGCATACCAGTAAAAACGTAGTATGAAAAAAACATTGTGAGGGCAAAACATAGTGAGGAAAAACATGGAATTATTGGTAATGTCACAAAAATTGTCACAAAGAGAATAATTGTGACATTTTAGGGATTATCACATTATTTATTTATTTATTGTCTAGTTCATTTTGGTGATAGTAGTTAACATTTCATGGTGGAAAAGTAATGCACCAAATTTAAAATCAAAATAATAGAGAAAAATTTTATTTCATGAGTTTGGACCTTTAGTTTAAATTCATGTCATCTCTGTGACATTACCAATACCATTATGTTTTTTCCTTGCTATGTTTTGTCATTGCGATGTTTTATAATACTATATTTTTGTCATACTATGTTTTTATCGCTACATTATTTATTGCTACATATTTATCCACTTAACACATAAAAATATTTAAATTTTATGGAAATCACCAAGAAAATTTTGAGAGGGACTCCCTCTAATATTTTTGATTAATTTCACCTCCTGAGCATCTTCAAATCTTTACACACCATGAAGAACCACCATACATGCTTACTAGCCTTCTTTCGCAAGTTATCACAGGGACCAAAAACAAAACTTCATACCACTCACTAAATAGGAAACATGCTCTAAAACAACCTAAGAACTTTCCTTGAAACACTCATGCCTTGATCTTTTTGAGAAACTGAACAAAAATCACTCTTCTTACAAAATATGTATAGTCTCCTTGTAGCCCTACCTAAAACTTGTAGATCCCAAAAATTTTAGTAAATACACAATGAAGACCTAAAACTTCATATTTGGATAACTCTCTTATGTCCCCTTAAACACACCAATTACCATCACCTATATCATCTTTTACAACATACTTCCTTCACAAACCTACTAGCCAATTATGCCTACATCTTGAAAAAAACAAGAATAATTTCAAAACCACAAACCTTCAGATCTATGTGAAGCTTGATTTGATAACCCATTTGGATAATTAAACTATTAATAATCCTCAAACTTCAAATCATAATTCAAACTACTTTTCTAGCATAGCTCAAAACCCTAAAACCTTAAAACAAATAAGGTCAATAGACCTCCTTCTGGTCAACATCCACCTCTAAAACTTCTTGCACACCTAGAGACAATCATCACACACTTGTGTAGTAATAATTGAGCTTCCATATCTTTGGGAACCTTTACTTCCTATACCATGTATTTTTACTTGTAACAAGATAGATAAACTTGAGAGCACACAAAAACCTCCATACCTTCTTTCTCAAATTCAAATAATCAATCCTCTATTCCTCTAATTGAGCTTTGTACCTAACTAATTACAAAGGATCATGACATCTTCAAAAAGTCTTCAAATAATATCCAATCACAATCGATACTTATATAGAGACACCTCATCTTTTGAACACTGTGAACTTCTATAACATACACAATTATTCAATAGGCCTTTAACAAGATTAGCAAGATCTAAGACATAAGAAGATAGATCATTGAAACTCACCGATATACTATATCACCTAAAACATGATCAATAAGCTAACTCCTTAAGATAGAACCACTAATATTCTTTGTAAGCTTCTTTTATACAACAAATAGATATATAAAAAATAATGCACAAACATACCTTGTTTTCATACCTTCATCAAACAATATCTACCAACCACCAAGCTTCTTCTAACTGACAAGTGTCTCCTTGAATCCTATATAGAGACACCCCTTTTACATAGAGAGACAAAATGTCCTAAAACATAGGAGGCTCCCATATCTCCATATATTTCTCTAACTTGAAATCTTACCTCATCATCCATTTGATTTTAAATGGATGTTTGACATCATTCTTTACCTCAGATTTGTCAATAAATACTAACAACATAAACTCTTTATTTTCATTTTTATATATCATGATAAACAAACCGTCTTTGATCTAAAATGGGTCTCTCTTGATAGACATAATTTTCTAAACCCATGTGTGACCTCTTCCTTACACACTAGGACATCTATATACCTTGTTTTGCTTGTTCTTGCAATATCTAGCAATGTGACCAACTTTATGAGATTTGAAACAAAAAATACCACTAATAATTTTTTCTTGATGGATTGTGATCTTCATTTTCTATCTAGACAAAAGACAAATTATGTATCTTCTTCATATCTAATTTACTTCTTTGTTATAGCAAGCAGTCCAACTTGATCATGAATATCCTTCATAGTCTTTGGTATTAATACCATTGAGTGACTTTTAAGAGCATATTCAAATTATTATTGTATAATTTTTAAATATGTCCTATTTATTGAAACTATAGAAAATAATATCATTTTAACATACCTCTTAACTGATCTAAGTTATGATTTCTCTAAGACCAATTATTGCTTCTTCTAAGGCTCTATGAGGACTCATTCTTGGCTAAATTCCTTCTTCAATCCTTAGCTCTATGACCATACTTTATGCATGTATAACAATGACAATGAAAAAAACTAGCATACCTTGAAGCATTTGGTTGTCTAACAGACCTTCTTTTATTGATTTCAAAGCTTGCATTCTCCTTGTCATACTCATACTTCTCATGCTTATCTTACAGCTTAACCAACTTGAATATAACAAGCTCATGCTCACTTTTTCGTGACTTCATTTCAACCTTCAGCTAATTACACTCATCTTATTTTGCATTCATACTTGCATTTGCAATCCTTAATTGATCCTCAAGAATACTAATTTTATCTTCATCTTATTTGGCCTTGTTGGCCATGCCTTTCAATTTATATTCTTTCAATTTAATAAACTTGTTTTATTCTTTATAATTCTTTTCTTCTTTCTTGGAAATGCATAACAAACTTCCCTCAAGGGAATTAACTTTTACTTTAAGACCTTTGATCATATTTATCATTTTATGATTCCTCTTCTTCTACTCCTTTAGTTCACCAAGCAAACTCATGAACTCAGCTTCTAGATTAAATTCTTCTTCTTTAATATCATCTTCTCTACTATTATGGAAAGATTGTTTATCAAATAGGATTTTTTTTCTTTTGAACACAAACTTGTCTTGGTATCTACTAGCTAAACCTTGAGATCATTGATAACATTCTCATCCTCTTTTGCATCTTTATTTAAAGTACACATCTTCTATTCAAGTGCCTTGATCACAAAATTCTACTATTGATTCTTTTTCTTCAACTATTTATCCATCTTTGTACCAACTTAGGATCTCCTTCAAACTATTAATCTTCCTTCAAATAACTGGCTCTGATACCAATTTTTAGAGGTACAATCACTAGGAGGGGGTGAATCAGTGAGCCTAGACAATATAACTTTAATTTCAATCCTTTAAAAATATTAATAAATTACCACAAGAATTTATGAATCATACACATAATTCATACTAGTTAATAAGAGAGATAATGCAAGATCAAGTACATAACACATCACATATATGGGAAAACCTCTTGGGGGAGAAAACCCACTAAAACTTATAATTTGACTACTATCCTATAATAATAAGAACCAATTGAGACTAGCTAAAAATAATCAAGGTGCTATCATCCCTTATTTTAGTGAGACTACAATCCCAAAAGGAGCTACTACACCTATTTAGATGAGCTACCACAACAATTGAACCTTTAGCAAGTTTCACCTTACAAGGAGGCTACAACCCCCTAGATGTTGAGCAACCACAACAACACCTATGAAAATAACATCTTCTAAGAGCTAATTTACTACTAATATAATGGAGATATAATGTATATCAACACTCTTCAACTTTACACACATACTCTGGTCTTCACATAGACATCATCTATCATTCACTCACTCTCAAGACATCTAAAAGATCCTTTCAGAACACTCTAACCATCTTCACTCATCATAAACCCCCAAAATCACTATTCTAACATCAAAAACGTGACTTATAGGTCATATACATAGTCTTTAATTTATTTTTCCCATCAACCCATCCATTGAGCACACTACCTCTCCTCACATATTCACTTCAACACTCACTCTTCTCACACAATCTTAGAGACCATCTCCTTTAGTTTCTCTATATATAGATCCTTCATGATAAGTAACTTCTTGGTTGGCCATTAAACTTACCTTAACCCTTAAGGTTTCTCTCATAAGACATGGATCAAAACAATATTCATAGTTTGGCCATAGCATCTATGGATCACCCTTAAGTAGCTACACCTTTCAATTAGGCCTTGGTAGCTCTTATAGGTCTCATGGAGACCTATTCACCCATTTATCACTTCATCAAGAAAAAAAAGAAACATAATACCACTTATAAATACATAGGTCAACTCTACATGACCTCTTAGTTATCCTCAAATGATCACAGTCACCATTACATTCTTCTACATATGCTCAATCAACTCAGGCATTGACCTTGTAAACAAGAAAATTATGAATGAACACACAACCAACATATTAGTATTTGTTCATACTTAAGATGCATTTATCACACCTACAAATACCATATATATCATCATTTTGAAGTATACAATTCTCCCCAATAACTAATTCATCATGAGATATCAAAATAGCATCAAAACAAGCTCAAATAATCTTCTTGGATCACTTGAAGGACACAGTCAAACACATAGTCAAATTTTAATCTCAATATATTTGACTGTATTGACTTTTATATCTTCAAATTCATACTTATAGATGCACCTTGGATTCCTCTAAAAATTCACTTTTTACACCATGATCAAATTTTTTTGGATCAAAAGTTATAGGCAAAATACAAAGCACTAGTTTTTCCTTTGTAAATTCAAATATTCAAATCCCACCAGTCACAGTTAAACTCCAAACACCTTGTCCCCATCTTATGTCCTTACATCTTAGATTAAAAACATGCCATTGATTTTCCTTGAAGTAGCTTGACCTTTACCTTTCATCGCTTATCATTGAATCTTCATCTTGACTATTTGACTTTATGCACTTCTTCAATTTCCTATACATAGCTCGGTCTTTATCTATGTTAAACATTGGACACCTTGAAATCATCTCACTCAATATGCACTATTTATCTATATATGTAATAATATCGACTCAACATTACATGTTAGAATAAGCATGATCTTTATCTCTGCTCAATGTTAAACTTTGAACACTTATCCTCATCTCAGTACTTCCTAACACCTTGTAACAAACATTCTCTATTGATCCTTTTTTAAGGAGCTCAATATTTAAATTCATTAACCAAAAAACACTTTGACTCATTTGCCTCAACACGCATAATATATCTTCATTGTATGATCACCCACAATCCATTAAATCTCCATTTGGTCCTAATCTTTAACATCATGCAAAATAGACTATGGGGATCACTACTATCTACCTAGAAGGTCATATTTGTATAATGATATCTTTTACCTCGCTCACTTGCATGTTCTCAAATTTGAACCATATAAACTAGGAAAAATACTAAATAAACCCATATGACCACTTCTTCCTGAAACATTTATGTGTGTGAGATATTCCATCACTAAACCACTTACTTGACTCTTTTTTATAATTAAACAAATAACATATTTGAGCTCATATTCATTTCACGTCATTGATCTTCGATGTAATGAAACATGGACCATTAGATCTGACTTTTAAAATTGACTAAGTGTTGAAACTTACTGCAATTTTGTTTGAGGGACCAATTTTGCACCTTATTAAATTTATTTGCACTTAGTTTCATGATATTTAACTTGAACCATGTGATATCCTCACATATAATAATCCATCCATATATCGATTACCTACTATAACCCTCACATTTATGAGATATTATGACATCAAAATGCCTCCTCAAATTTTCTTACTATAGACCCATTTATGACTAGATAAACAAATTAAAGAACTAAGTAAATGCCACTCCTATACACAAGCTCTCCAATCATACTTAACCATTGGTATTACCCCTTACACATGATCAATACTTCAAAGTCATCCCTAATCATCTCAAACCATGCCAAAATTAAATATTAATGAAGCATACTAGGACAAGCACATTGCACACTTTCTCATTATCACTTAGACTATCAAGGTACTTCATCCACTCACCTAGACACCTCCATGACATCACCATGACATCATTTACAACTCTCCAACAATCTCCCCCTTTTTCATTGATTTCAACACCCATAACAAAACAATAAATAGCTCACCTTCCTTCTCTCTCTTAAAGCACTCTTAAAATAAGAACTTTCTCCACTTTTGACACAATGATAGAGTGGGCACCAACTAATATTGAGGACTTAAAAAGATTAGCAATATGATAAAACCATTTTATAAAGATATTAAAAAATCTCCCTTACCTTGATCTTACCTCTTATTTCCTTGGCAACTTCATCCTGCTCCATGCCAACACTCTCTTCAACCAAGCACTACAACGAATGAAGAAAGAATAAACAAAAATACTAAAATTTGATGGAACTCACCAAGAAACATTTGAGAGAGTATCCCCCTAAGAGTTTTGAGTAATTTCACCTCATTTTCATCTTCATATCTCTTCATAACATGAAGAACAACCATAGAGGCTTACTAGCCTTCTATCTCAAGTTATCACAATGACCACCAATAGAACTTCATGCCACTCACCAAATAGGAAACATGCTCAAACAACCTGAGAAATCTCCTTGAAATACTCATGCCTTTATATTTTGTAGAGACTAAAAAAAATCACACTTATTCTTACAAGGCCTATCTAATCTCTTTATAACACTACTTGGAACTTTCAGAGCCCATAATTTTAGTAGACACACTACCATGACCTAAAACTTCATATCGAGATCACTCTCATATGCCGCCTCAAGCACACCAATTCCCATCACCTAGATCATCTTATGCAACATACTTATTTTACAAACTTAGCTAATTAGGCCTTCATCTTGACAAAAACATGAATAATTTGAAAATCACAAACCTTCATATCTCTATGAAGCTTGATTTGATAACACATTTGGACCATTAAAAATATTAATAAACCTTAGACTTAAAATCATAAGTCAAACTACTCTCCTCATGATGTCTAAAACAATCCTCAATAGCTAATTTATCATGAGATATCGAAATAACATCAAAACAAGCTCAAACAATTTTCTCGGGTCACTTGAAAGACAAACTCAAATACATAGTAAAATTTGAACCTTAATATCTTTTATTGTACACAATCTTAGATCTTCAAATATACATTTCTAAATGTGCCTTGGAGTCCTCTTCAAATTCACTTTTTTCACCATGATCAAAATCTGCTTGGATCAAAAGTTATAGGCAAAATATAGAGCATTGGATTTTCCTTTGAAAATTCAAATATTCAAATCCCAACGGTCATAGTTAAACTTTGAACACCTTATCCTCATATCATTTCCTTGTATCTCATATTAAACACACATTGTTGGTCTTCTTTGAAGTAGCTCTACCTTTACCTTTCATTGCTCATCATTGGATCTTCATCTTGACTATTTGAATTAATATGCTCTTAAATCTCGTGTACATAGATCATTCTTTACATGTGTTATACATTAGACACCTTGAAATCATCTCCCTCAATATGTACCACTGATATATATATCTGTGTGTGTGTGTGTGTGTGTGTGTGTGTGTGTGTGTGTGTGTGTGTGTGTGTGTGTGTGTGTGTGTGTGTGTGTGTGTGCGTGTGTGTGTGTGTGTGTGTGTGTGTGTGTGTGTGTGTGTGTGTGAAAACATCCACTCATCATTACATCTTAGAAGAATCCTAATCTTTACCTTTACTTAACTTTAAACTTTGAACACTTGTCCTCATCTCATTTCTTCCTAACACTTTAGAACAAACATGCTTAATTGATCCATTTGTAAGGAGCTTGATATTTAACTTCATTAACCAATGAACAATTTAACTCATTTAGCTCAACACGCATAATATATCTTCACTATATGATCACCTGCAAGCCATTAGATCTCCATTTGATCATGATATTTAACATCATGAAAAATAGACTAAGAATGGGGACCATTATTATCTATATGGAAGGCCAAATTTTCACTTACATGTACTCAAATTTGTACCATATAACTAGGCAAAATACTGAACAAACCCATATGACCATTTCTTCTTGAAACATAGACGTGTGTGAGATATGCCATTACCAAAACACTTAACTCTTTATTTTACTTAGAAAAATAATGTATTTAAGCTCAGATTCATTTCGTGACATTGATCTTTGATGTGATGAAACACAGACTATTAGATCTACCTTTGTAAATTGACTAAGTGTTGGAACTTAGTGTACTTTTGTTTGAGGGACCAACTTTGTATCTTAATAACTTCAGTTTTACTTAGTCACATGATCTAAAACTTGAACCATGTGATCTCCTCAAATATAAAAATCCATCCATCTATCAATAAGATCATATAACCCTGACATGTGTGATATATAATAACATCAGAATGCCTCCTTATAGTTTTTTGTTATATACCCATATATGTCTAGATGAATAAAATAAAGAACTAGGTGAATTCCACTCATGCACACAAGCTCTCTAATAATCCTTGACCATTGATTTGACCCATTTTACATGATCAATAATTTAGACTCATCCCTAAGCATCTCAAACCATGCCAAAACTGAAGATCAACCAAGCATACTAGGACAAGCACATTGCACACTTTGACATTGTCACTTAGACTATCAAGACACTTCATCCACTCACCTTGACACCTCCATGACATCACCATGATATAATTGAAAAACATTAAACATAATCAAGGTATTTTTGAATAGATGGTTATGCCCTTTGGTCTTTTTAATTCAACCACAACCTTTATGTGGGTTATGAATGATCTATTTAGGCTATTAATAGATTTTTTTTAATCATCTACTTAGATGATATCTTGATCTTTAGTAAAAAATTTATGGTCATGTTAAACACATTAGAAAAGTCTCAGATATTTTTTCCACACTTACTCTAGTTTATAGATTTATTTATATATAGTGGGGACATGCTTTGAAAACATGTTTTCCACATTTACACAGTTTTGAAATTTCCAAAATTTTATAGTTATATGTTTCAAATACACATTTGTGGTTGAATTCTATAGAATGGTACCATTGTTATACATAGTTTCATCATGAGACATATCTAAGGTGCATATGCTATGTAATGTGAACCTAATATTGTAAAATCAAATCATTCTCATAGATCAAACACTTTTAGGGACTATCACCACCCACCAACCTTTGAGCATATAGTCATTTTTGGCACACCCCATCCCATTTATAACCTCTATGAATTATGTGCATCTTTAGCTACTCATTCTCCATTCTATTCAAGTTGATAAAGCTGATGTAAAAATGAATCAGAGCAAAAGTGAGATGAAATTGGAATAAGAATGTGCCACATTAAGAAAAGTGAACAAAAATGCATTAGTTGTTTAAGCTTTACCTTGATGGGTGTTCTTTTTTATTAAAAACAAGGCCAACTAGGGATAACTCTAACCTATATGAATTGTGTGCATCTTCAGCTACACACTCTCCCCTCTATTGAAGTTTATGGAGATGAGAGTAAAATGAATCGAAGAATAAGTGAGATGAAGGCAGAAGAATAATGTGCCATATTAAGACCAATGACAAAAATGCACTAGTTTTTTGAGCTTTACCTCTAACAGGTGTTCTTTTTTTTGAAAATAAGGGAACATGGGGATATATATTCAGACATAAGCACATGTTATATGTTTCATGACTTGCTTGATTTTTTGATGTAGAAAATATGACTTTTTATATCAAAAAAGTCTTGATTTATTCTTATGTACTATAAACCAAAAATCCTGAAGTCTCTCTATAGAATAAAGGCTCATTAAAAGACAACCTAAAAAAATTGATTAATCAACATCCACTACAACTCCTAATGTTTGTGTGAGATAAAGATATATAAATTTTATCAAATATATGAGACAAAAATAATCCATAAAACTACTCGAATACAAATCTATCCCTAGATATGCTTGCATCTAAGTATTTAGTTACCCCTTACGGATCTACCACATTATTTTTATATTTTGGAGAAATAGAAAAAAAATGAGAAAAACCTTTGAATTGTAGTGTAGGGCCCTGGAATTACAAAAGAGAATCTATATGGTTGTAGGTTTAAATTCCCTATCATTAATATGTGGGATAATAAACTCAAATTTAGGTAAACTTATCAATTAAGTTCAATTTTCTCATGAATCAACATTTTTAAAATTTTAAACACTATAAAAATGGAAAATGTAAAATTCATTTAAAAAGAGATTTCTCAAAAAAAACTATGATTAATATTTATTTACATGTCTTTAACACCAAATCACATAATGCGACTATAATAATCAAAACAAATGTTGAGTTGTAACTTTCCCTAGACATCTCTTTACTTAAATAATTGGGGACTATGTAAACCATAAATATCAAGATTTTAACTCTTCAAAATGCTGAGAAAAATAAATTAAAGGTCACAAAAAATGAATGTTTAAGTAAATTTGTAGCATGAAAAAATGGAAGCTAAAATATAGAGTTCAAGAACTCAATTTCTTGTCCCAAAATTAATGTCATTACATCATTGATTTGAGCCATATATCAAACATGGATCCTTTCCATAATCAGTTAAATCCTCATCCACTCTTGAAAATTGAAAATGACTAATCAAATATGTTTCCACCTTAACAGATGTAGACCTATTTGCAATGGGTATTGGTCATGTAATTCTAATGAATACCTTGAATTTGGGTCTAATGTATGATATACGCCCCCTAGTTTATGACATCATTTGAAATACCTTGCTATTTCCCCTATCCATCACCACTCAGCTCACCTTGAAATATTTCACTATTTTCATGTTTTGTATGGCCTTATCCTTTCTTTGAGTGATATGAGTATGGATTTTTTGTTTATTCTTGTTAAGCTTGATATAATTTATTTATGTGTCAATATATTAGAAACACTAGTGAATGGAAGTTGCAAGATAGATTTGGGGACCTCAATGTATTGTCCTCACATAAACAATATTACAATGCTAATTCGAGTAGCATATCGAATGTGGATCCTTGAAAAAATTAAATACACTCTCATGATGTCCTCATCTACCCTTGAAAATGGAAAATGGCCAATGAGAGATGCCTCCACCTTGCAAGTTATAGACCCCTTTGATATGGGTGTAAGACATATAAATCCAAATAGTGATATTATTTATCTTTGGTCTACAATATGAGCCCTATAGTGTATGATACTAAATATAATATAATATAATATAGGGTAACTTATATTATATATCCAATAAATGTTAGAATAATATTATTAAATAAATATTAAATATCTAATTTAATATGAAACGTATTATATTTAATAAATAAATAATAGTATTTAGTAATAATATATAATATTTTATATATTATAATGATACTTATCATATATTTAATCATTATATATTAATAATATTTAATATAATATATATTATATATAAATACACAACTTATATATTTGGATTCTTATTTTTGTTAAGTATTATAATTAGTGATAATATAGAATTAAAAGCTTGGTATTTATGGCTTCCACAATCTACATCTATTTATAGAAAGAGATGTCATGCAAAAGTGACACATATTTATTTCTATCAATTTTTGTGATCACACTATGTGATTTGGTTTTACAGATTTGCAAATAAATATTGATCATAGTTTTCTTGAGAAAATTCTTTTTCTAAAAAAATTACATAATAGTTTATCTACATTTATGAAGTTTAAAATTGTCTACCCTTACCTAGTTCTTATTACATGCAGTTTTTGAGGATGTTTCTTATTGTTCTATGGTACCTATTATTGATTTGGTTTTCCAATCATACTTCAAAGAGGGAACCATTACAACACTATCCACCCTTTTTATGTTTTAATAAGTTTTGATTTCCCATCTAGAGTAGCAACTTATAGATGTATTTTATTTTCTATATTATGGAAGCTTTAAATTGCACTCCTATTGATGTGATTTATTTATTTATTTATTTCCTTTGTATGTAAGGTTCAAGTGGAAGGTGGGATTAAATCCCAAGATTTGGGAGGGATCCATTTTTAGTTGAAGGGTTAGCACAACAACATGTATTTGATTCATGAGAATTGACACATAAATGTAAGAGAATGGAATTTGTAGAGCAATGGCTATTTGTATTAGTGGAATCCAAAGAATAACATTAAACGGTATGAAAAACTGATTTCTCAAGCTTTTCAATGTGTTGCAACAACAAGGCCCATGCATCAAATATGTAATTTAGGGTTTTAATATCTACATTCATATGTTGTATGAAATTTATTTTCATTTTTTTGGAAAAAATTGTTTTCTTTTTTGAGTATTGTAAATTTATTATATATGTATTCAGATAAGTTTCCATACAATCACTTAAAATTAAAATCTATCAATTTTAGTTACTAGAGTCAATAACAAAGGGGTTTGTAGCTTCAAGTTTTTTATGCAGACCCCTTTACTATTATTTTATATATGATGTTATATAATAATACACACACACACACACACATTATATAATAGTATAATATTATTATATAGTACTTATAAGATTATAAATTACAAGATATTTATTTTATATATTATAATTATGAATTTTACTAATCCTAAAAGGGGATCATAGTCATGACACATAATCCCTTTCAAAAGGTACTTAGCACGTCATGTTAACATTTACCCTTTCCATTTTCACTCACACTAATTTACAGAAAAAACATGGGTTTAAAGATTGTATTTTTGTTTTTTCCATGGAATTTTCTCCTCCTCTACTCCATGAACATTCTTTATTATTAATGAATATTATGTAAAACTATCTAATGCCTTAAAAGTAAAAAATATGTGAATATTAATAGTAAATATTATGTAAAACTATTTATCACCTTGTAGGTACAACCTTACTTCCCCCTTCCTCTACCACACCACCAACAAAGAAGATAGGGGGGCGAAGAGGAAAGGGAAAGGGAAAGGTGCCTGATTTACCAATGCAAGTAGAAGGTAATATAATTGATTCAAGATTTATAGAAAGAATTATATTGGTGGGTTTGTAGTGTACTCAATAAGACCCATGTTTAAGTATATCTATCAAAATGGTTGTTGAAATGCCAGAACAGACCTTGGACATTGCAGTGCCCACACCTCCACCATCTCATATTTTATTAATTCAATATATGAGTAAAAAATGTAGATCCACATTGATATCACTAATTTATGCTATGTATGTGTGTATATGACCATTAGGAATGTTCAGGGTAATTATCTTTATCATTCACACATTCTTCTTACATAGCGCTTTGAAACAAAGGAAACATCAATACCCATTGTAATGATTTGACTTTGTCAAAACTTTTTGTTAAACCTTAGGATAAAGGAAAATAGATTACAATAAGATAATTCATTTCATTTATTATTTTCCATTGTCAAACATAAAATATCTTTATACTTTAATGTTGTTAATGAATTATAATCATTAGTCTATGTGGAAATCATTTTAATCAATTTTATAAATAATTTTGTTTTACATCCATTAATCATAGACAAGTATTTTAATTGTATAACTATACATTATAATTTAATTTATTTATTTGTATTATAATTATCTATAATTTTCATTTTCTAATTGACTCTTGTATTTTATCATTTATTCTAATTTTTGATATTTTTCCAAAAAAAACTCTAGTACATTTATTATACTTTTTTTATTGTTTATTTTTTTAAACAAAAAAATTATAAAGATTTTTTTCTTTTAAATATTTATATTTGAATAACCCATATATTTAAATCCATAATTAACTAAAAATTTGTCTAACCAATTTATCCTTTAAATATTTCTCACATCCAAAATCCATGTATACTCCATCTTTTTTCATCAAAATACATATACTGTATGCATTGTGCACACCTTTCAATTTAGTTTGGAATCACTAGATGCTCTTAACGTGGTAGGGAAAATATATTTTATCCACTTACATGTTTTTATTATTCTTTCTTTCATTTTTTTGGCTTAATTTTAAAGGGAAAAAAGCTTTATCTCATACTAATATGTGTTGTTTTGTTTTGTTCTTTTGGGTGAAAAGGCAAAAGACTTTTTATCCATTCCTAACAATGGATTTTTTATTAGTACCTTTTAATTTTATTCTATTAGTACCTTCTATGTAGGTTAACTATTTTTATCACTTTTTCTAATAGTTCATATTGAAAAATGTGAAAGGAAATATTTTTCATATTCCTAAAATTTAACATTAGCTTTATAATATATATTTTATTAAAAAAAAATTAATTTATTATCTTTTTATTCGTTGAACTCAGGGGATGTGACTTATTTTATTTTGTGTGTGTTTTTGTGTGTTTGCATGTGCGTCTATATGTGCATGTGTACATACATGTGTGTGCACATGCATGCATGTGTGTGTGTGTGTGTGTGTGTGTGTGTGTGTGTGTGTGTGTGTGTGTGTGTGTGTGTGTGTGTGTGTGTGTGTGTGTGTGTGTGTGTGTGTGTGTGTGTGTGTGTGTGTGTGTGTGTGTGTGTGTGTGTGTGTGTGTGTGTGTGTGCGCGTTCTTTAAATTATTTCTCATGTTAAATTTTCTAAAATGATAGGTTAAATTTGTTGGTCATATGATAGTATGTGTAGAATATTCATCGTTGGAGCATGTTTTTCCTCCTTTGTTGGTGGATTCAATTCACACACTTGAGAAGGATTCAATGTCCCTTGAATCAACCATAAATGAAGCCCTAGATATCTAAAAATAATCATACACCTGCCATTTATATTTATATCTCTCACTACTTATATTTGAATCAAAAGACTCCATATATGTGTTATTATTATTATAATCATTGTCATATTTTTTTTAGATGTTTGTTTTAGTCTTAGATCTCTCTAGAATCACAATCAAAATCAACATGAATCTAAACCTTGAAGTTCAAAAAAAAGTTATTTTATATTGCCAAGGAACTAATTTATTTATAGGAAAGGTTTATGTAAGGATTTTCTTGAGTGGAAGTGACTTATTCAAAACTAAAATGTAAGGCTCTTCTCAAGTGGATTTTCTAATAGTTTGTATTGAAAAGTGTGAAAGTAAATATTTTTCATATTCCTAACATTTAACATTAGTTTTATAATATATATTTTATTAAGAAAAATAAGTTAATTTATTATCTTTTTAATGTTTGAACTCACAGGATGTGAGTTATTTTCTTACGTGTGTATTTGTGCATGAGGGTGCATGCATGGACATGTGTGTTTATGTGTGTGCATCTACAAGCATGTGTGTGTGTGTGTGTGTGTGTGTGTGTGTGTGTGTGTGTGTGTGTGTGTGTGTGTGTGTGTGTGTGTGTGTGTGTGTGTGTGTGTGAGAGAGAGAGAGAGAGTTTGATCTTTAACTTATTTCTCAAGTTAAATTTTTGAAACAATAGGTTATATTTGATGGTCGCATGTGTAGACATTAGAAAATTGCATACTTACAGTTTTTATGACTAAATGCCTTGAGACCCCCTAAACCTTCTTAACCCTTAACCAACCCCTCTTAACCTAACCAAATCGTTATTCTCCTAGTCACATAGTACTATTCAAAATTACTATTTGAAAGTAATATTCAAAAATACTATTCATTATCACTATTCATTATGACATGGTAAGTGACATGGAAGGTGTTATAACAAGTGATTTGGTAAGTGAACTTTCTTATAAGATATGTCGCTTGATTTGGGACATCATACCCCACTGGGACCCTTTCCCAAGGTGCTTAATGACCTCATTTAAGCATCACAAGGGCCCCCCCTTGAAATATGGAAAAATTAACCTTAAGGGGCCATCATTAAACATGTATTTTTCCTTCACACATTAAATTGGTCTTAAAAATGAGATACCTACGTCTTTAGTTCTTTGAAAAAGACAAAGGGAACCTATTTTTTACTTTCCAACCCAAATGGGAGACCCATGATCAAGGTGGGAATCCCACAAACCTCATATTTTGACTCATTCATGAACCCACATGGAAAATGACACCACATTTCATGTGCCATCTCTTTAATTTATTGGATGAAGATTAAAAAGGGTGGTGAAAAGTCTTTGGCCTCATTTAGACCTATGTGCATGATTCCAATTCAAAATTGGATTCATGTGCAAGGTGGGAGACACACAAACCCAAATAAGAGACCCATTATGAAGGCGTGATTCCTACCAACCTCATATTTTTAATCAATCATGCACCACTTATAAAATAGAACCATAATTCTACTATTCCCTCTTTTGGCATGATTCTTCACAACAAATGCTATAAACACCCCCCTCTCCTTCACCCAAGGTTAAGTTAGAAGTTAGTATTTGGTTATTAATGTATTGTTTTAGGTCTTTGAAGGAGGTCATAATTTTGGATTTCATCCACATCTTCTATGAAAATAATTCAAAGCAACAAAGCTTTGTCGAAATTGCCTCAAGACATCTTCAACAACAACAACAACAACAACATTCTTCTTCAAGATTGGAAGGTAACATTTGATTTTGTTTCTTCCATTTAATATTATCATCCCCTTGGATTTTTATTATCTTCAACCCCAATTATCTATTTTTTCCTTTTGTCATTTCATTATCTCAAACCATTTTCTCCCTTGCCATATTTTATCCATTCACACCTTTGCCACATTTACCCTCATTATCATCTTCCCCTTTTGCCATCTTAACTACTTACCTTCTTACCTCATCAACCATTCACCCACTTATCCCATTTGAATATTTAAATTTTTATTACCTTAAACATTTATCAACCAACCAAACCACCTTTTTTTAATCTCTTCTTATATTTTCCAAACCAAAACCATAGCCTTGTCTTGACTAATTTTCAGCATTAGTTGCTCTATTTAGTCATTGTTTTAAAAGCACTTAAATTTCTTGTCTTAATTTAGTTATTCATTTTTATTTAATTGTCTTTAATTTCAGTTATTTTTTTGGTTTAAATGCAATTATATTTTCTTTTTATTCACAAACTTAAGTGTTAAAAGCAAGTGGATTGACAGCCTCCTAAAAAGCTTTCGCTTCTAGGATCTAGCTCATGCTAGGCAATCCACCCAACTATTTGTCTAACCAAAAAGTTTTTTGATAGTGATTTATTATTTTAGGTCATTATTACCTAGACAAATAGGATTTCTCACAGATTTTGGATTCAACATGTGTGCATTCAACAAGTATTCTTCTACACAACCTTCTTAACTAGTTTCTTCTTTTCACACTTAAGAAAAAGAAAAAATTAGACAGAAACATTTTGACACACCCAGTGGGACTCTTGAGTTTTATTGGGTTATTATATGCTTTTAAAAATTTATTTTTACATTAGAAAAATTCATTTAGTTTAATTCTTATAAAATTATTCCTCTTTCTTTACCAAAAAAAAAAAAAAAAGTTTTACTTGCATTTTTTAGACAATTAAATTTTGTTGCATTTTTAAAAAAAAAGAAAAGATCATTAATCCTAGGATTAGGATTGCATTTTCATATTGAATTTATGTGAATTTTAGTTATTATTATCTTTATTAAAATAATTTTTTAAAAAAAGATAAAATTGAGTGCATCCATTGACTACTTGCTTGATTTTAGCTCACCTAGTTTAATTAAAAGCATTATGAATTAGTCATAGTTCACAATTATTATGAAAAACAAACTACTTGCATTAAAAAAAATCAAAACACACTTGATACAAGGCCTGACTAGGATTTCATCACCTAACTAATCACCTCACCCTTTCTCAGTTATCGTACTTATATTTAATCATAGAAGGGATAACCAACTCAGTTCTATGGCTGAGTATAAACTCTAGAAATTAATACATATTAGCTAAGCACACACATTGGCTATAGGATTATGGCATGATGGGAGAAAGGCCCAAGTATCAAGCCACATAATAAAATAAATACATACTTCTATTTAGTGCCTAAACATAATCCAAAACCAAACATAGAATACCTTGTTAAGGACCTATATAAGCCAAGTTCCTCTTCACACTTTTCTAAGGCATAAGCCAAAAGAGAGATTAAAAAGAATCCTAGGATTTAATTCACTCTTAGTGAATGCATTTTTTTCCTTGAGTATTTTTATTTCTCTTTTTTTGAGGTGTGAAAGTTTATCATCAATTTCTTATCTTCTCATATGGTTCTCACTTGCCAACAACAAAAAGACCTTGAGGAACAAAGCCCACCACCAAATCAACCATCACCAACTTCCACCTCTTCATCCATGAAGCACATTTTTGAACCCATAGACTCCACTCACTCTCTAATAATTCCTACTTAAGTAGTCCTAGGAGATGCATATTTTTTAACTTTCCCAAACAACAATCATGCAGTCTTACAAAACTACATAAGAACCACATCTTACCAAATCCCAATTTTGACCCCACCCATAGATATGTCTTATGGCATGTCTCTCTACCTCATGGGGAATACCTCCACTACCATGGTAACTAATCAACCTTTAGTTTCCCAAATGTTATCATCAACCAACAACTCCCTCGAAACTAACCCACCAACCCAAACTACCACTTCCCTTATACCTCTTACTAATCACTTCTCTAAAATAAGAGTGCCTACCTCTAGCACTACCCATCTTCCTCTAGTTACCTCCAATCCATCAAACACTACTCCACTTCCAAACCTTGTGGTGTTCATACCCTCCATGTTACCACCAATCAACACATGAGTCACAACCCTTCCATTAGTCACTAATCCAACCACCACTCTGACCCAACACACAACCTTTAGCTATCTTAATAACCCACAAGAGGATATGCCAACTAAAAAAACACCTATCTCTACCTAACCATTAACATCCACATAATAATATATATATTCCACCCAACCTCTAAATAAAACATACCAATACATGGAGTCATCTCAACCATCCACTAGTTATTCACACATTGCCCAACCTAAACAAAACATACCATATAACTACACATCTTAATAACCTCAAGCAGACTTCATGAAGTTGATCATGGACAAGATGACTATACTTGATTCATCCATCTTTGGATCCCATAATATCTTATCCTATGATAAAATTTGTAATGAGCCTATTCACCCTTCAGTCCCCATCAGATCTTATCCAGCCCAGTGGGAACTCCCAAAATTTACCAAGTTTAACAGTAAAGAAGACCCTCAACAACATTTAAAATCATTTAGGCATTCATGCTACTTGATTTCCCATGATGATGATCTTCTCCTCTATACCTTTCTTATGTCATTATCTAAACCAACATTAGATTTTTATAGTGCCATACCCAAACATTCCATCCTCTCTTTCACCCAATTAGCCCAAAATTTCTTGGATCACTTTTCAATCAATATATCCAATAAAGTTTATATTAATGAATTCTACTCCATTCGTTAATTCAAAGATGAATCTATTACCAATTTTTTGGCTCGTGAGAGGAGCCTAATCAACCAACTTTCCTTTTCATTACCTCAACTTGAGCTTATAGAGCTCTTTGCCTAGGCATGTGCAAAACGTATTTCATCCACATTGTGTATCCAAATCTTTCAGACCTATAATGAAGCTTTTACCATGGCTCACAAACTAGAAAATAGAGTCATTGATGAAGGAAGGTTAAATTTTAAGATCAAGAGCTCAACTTACAAACCCAATGAGACCTTTTCTTCCAAACCAAATAACCAAACCAATCCCAACACTAAAAATAAAACAACTACCAATGCCATTGTCCTCAAAGCCACACCACCACCATCTACCAACCAAAAGAGTCTAAGGAACCAAACCTCTCACTCCTCTAATTATTTAAACAAAAACCAAAGGAACCAAACTTGAAATAATCATAAGAAATTAACTCCACTTGGGAAGCCCTGTCTTTCTATTTTGGAAAAGTTACTAAAAGCTGATATCATCTAACTTCCACCAATTAAAAGACCCTAATAGTTTGATGCTTATCAACCTATACTAGGTTGGTATAATGAGAATGACCATTATGCCTTTCACTAAGTCATAAGACACAACATCAATAAGTGAAACACCTTCAAATACCTTTTCCAATCCCTCATTGACAAGGAGAAGCTTACATTGGACAATCCTAATGCACCACAAAACTAGGCTATTGACATATTCTGCAAGCCTTTTTCTAATCATGATCCTTCTACCCCTTATCATGATAATAAACTAGACCCATATCATGAGACACATACTATTAATGTGGTTATTGATGAACCCATTATTGAATAAAACATTACCTTAACCACCTCTTTCCCCATTCCCCCAATAGAATAAAAAATTACCTTTCATTCCTTTGAACACCCAAAAAAAATGAAGCCACCATACCCACATCTCCATTCAAGGATCCCAAACCTACCTCCCCTATCAAAAAACCATCCACCCCCTAATTGGAAGTTATCTCACAAAGAGAAGATGACTTCATCCACCTAACCTCTAATTTAAAGACCTTCTATCATAGGTCAAGATAAAGGTAAGGGAACCAAACTAGAACTTATAACCCCTTCTTTGGTAAACTAACATATCCTTTCTAAACCAACTAAAATGTCCACATAGAAATCCAAACCTCCTCCAAATTAATCAACCCTCAAACACCTAAACCCACCAAGACAACTAAAGTGACCAAATCCCCTCCAAAACTAACAACTAAGACAACCTAAGAAGTAAAACCACCAAAAGGCCCAAAACCTTGAATTTTACCTCCCTCAACCTTGCCCTCCATTTTGGGTCTTCATCCCTCTACATTGAACATGAAATACATCATTTTTACTAAAACCCCACTACCTTTATTGGTCACACCTTCATACTTGCTTTCTAAGACACCTTTCCTCACTACACTGACAATTCCTAAGTTACATAAATTGCCCTCCTCTACCTTTAGCTTGTCAATCATCTTGCCTAAATCAAAATCATCAACCAAGCATACCAATTTACCCAAGACACATACCACCAAACTTACATCCACACAACCTTCCACTTCAACACCAAAAATAAAAACTACTAAACCTTTACCACCTTTAGCCGTATCTTACTTAACTATTCTTTAGCCGTTATTGCAAAATTCTTCCTTGAGCTTACCACTCATCAAACCCTTTGACCCTTCACAAACCAAACCCTCTTGGTTCAATGATAACTTGATCTTTGCATACCTTAGGGCACCCAAACATGACACAAAAAATTGTAAAACTCTCCAAGAATTCATTCATATCTTATATGAAGATGATGATCTATTATCAGATAAACCTCTTTCATCCCCGTTGCTAATCCAACCACCAATTAAACCCATCCAATCTTCAGTATCACTCAAAAGTAAAGAGGAGGAACCAAATAAACCACCCAATCTAGTAAACCCCCTTATCCACACTATTCACATGGTTGCCCAATCTCGAGCCCATCATAAGGATAAAAGGAAGGCTAAGGCATCCATTCCTTAGACTTACCTCTCCTCAAACTCCAAAGAAAACAATACCCAACCATCTCTATCTTCAAACAAACCCAAGGTGTCTATCTTAGGTGCCTCCCTATCTAACGCTCAATACCCTAACCCATATGCAATATCGATTGAAAAAGCTATCCTCAAGAAGTTTCACCAAACTCCAGAAAAAATGGGCTTATATGAGTTAGTCTCTACCTCTCCCCATCACCACCAAACACTCATAGAAGACTTGCAATCCATCGAGGTCTAACCCAATAACCCTCAACCTCTAGCCACCTTTGTTAGTGCCCTTCAAACTTCTAACCTTGTCACCTTAAAAAATTCATAAATACTTTCTATTCATCTGGAGGAACCCAATCCCCCATCTTCATTATGGCATACATTAATCAAACCCATATCAAAAGTGTGATGATTAATGGAGGAGCTAGCATCAATATTGTCTCCTCCCATTCTTATGACCATCTACACTTAACCATGAACACCATGTTTGAAAGCATAGTGGTCTTTCATTCTTTCAATGATACTAAGGTTTCTACCTTGGGCACAGTTTTCCTCCATATCTATGTAGGGCCATGTACCATTCCCAAACTTTTTTATGTTGTATAAGGAAAATTTCCATACAATGTTTTAATCAGGCACCTTTGGATTCATGCCATGAGTTATGTCCCTTCCACCTTATATTGATGTGTAAAATTTGGGTATGAAGGGAAATCTGTGAGTCTCTAGGTTAACCCTAGTCCTTTCATATATTGAAATATGACATATCAGCCTAATGACATACTTATTCCCCTTTCATCCACCTCAAAACCATCTGCTAACAACACAACCCCACCAACCAAAACATGTGACACTTCTACACCAAATGTTGATGAAGCTTCCACTAGCTCATCTATCCCTTCTTCTCATATTCTAGTAGAGGACCCCATGACAACCACATTCCAATGACTTTCCTTTGGGTAATATATACTCTTAGCCTTATATGGCTTCTCTACTCCCCAAGAATATGAGAATCTCAGATATGACCTTTCATACGACCCTAACATTGGAGTCATCTTCCCCTTTGATCTCCCTAACCATAAACAAACATTATTTATGGGGGAATTAATCAACCACTTCTATCCCCTACCACTACTTCTTCCATCCAACCATTTACCTCTAACTTTTCCTATCTTAGAAAACTAGAGTTTGCCAAGTTGTATCTTTATAGATGTGCTTGGAAAGGATTTGGCCTGGGTCACTATGAACAAGGGCCTCATGAGTTAACTCATATCAAAATTTTGAAATCTCATGAGTCAATTGGCCTTGGGTATGAACCCCCTGAAGAACCCATCAATTCACCCAAACCCATTGAAACCATGAAGGAAGATATCCCATCCTCACTAATCCATGCCTGAAGATCCTGACATTATCACCTCTAACTTTTTTTTTTCATTCAATACCATTTTTTAGGCCCTCTCATCTACCAAAATGATGGCCAAACTAAATTCCTTCCACTCATATACCCTAAAATGGTAGAGAATGATTCTCTTACCATAAACACCATCCAACATCAAGATGATGATTCCATTCTTACCTACCTTGGTGTAGGGGACTCTTCTATCCACAAATCCCATCATCTTGAGGCCTCATCCATGTCAAAATAATCCACCATGGATATCAATTTGGGCACTCTAGGTAACCCACACATTATCAAATTAGGCCAATCACTAAATTTTGAAGGACTTTGGGATTTTTCTTCTTTCCTCCTAGACCACAACATAGCATTCTCTTGGTCTTATAGTGATATGTTCAAAATCAATTCCACCATTACTACCCATAACATAGTCACTCATCATGATGCCAAGCCTATTAAATAAAAACTTTAATACATGTATCCTTATGTAGCCCTTCTTTTCAAAGAAGAGATTTAGCATATCCTATTTGTAAACTTCACTTAACCCATTAACTACCCATAATTAGTCTCAAATATTGTACTTATCAATGAAGTCACTGGGGGGTCTAGGAATTTGTGTGTACTTTCATGACCTTAACCCCACCTTCCCTAAGGATGACCTTCCTTTGCTTAGCATTGACCATCTTGTTGATCCTACAGTTAGCCATGAGATGTTATCTCTCATGGACAAGTTTTTGAGTTATAATTATATTTTGATTACACTTGAAGATCAACATAAAACCACCTTTACCACCCCTTGGGTAAATTTTTATTATAGAGTCATGCCTCTTGGGTTAAATAATGCTAGTGTAACCTACCAATGTGCCATGACTTATATCTTCCATGATATCATCTATAAGCTTGTAAAATACTATGTGGATGACCTTCTCAAGAAATCCAAACTCCAAAAATATCACTTGACTATTCTTAGGATCATATTTGAATGCCTCATTCATTATCATGTTCACCTTAATCTTAAGAAATGAATTTTTGTGGTTCTATTAGGAAAGCGTCTTGGCTTTATCATCTCTCTTCATAGAATCAATGTAGACCCTGATAAACTCAGAGCAATTTTAGATATGCCTCCTCCAACCAACCTTAAGTAGCTTTGTAGCCTATAGGGAAAACTTCAATCCATTCACCATTTCATTTCTCATCCTCTAGACCGATGCCAACCTTTCCATCACCTTCTAAAGAAGGATGTCTCTTTCAAATGGAATAATGATTGTCAAAATGCCTTTTATTCACTCAAATAGTACCTTGTGTCACAACTTGTCCTCACCCCTCCTAAGGATAACCACCCATTTTACCTATATATCTCTACCACCAACCATTCCCCAAGGGCAATGTTGGCTCACTGAGATGAACAACACAAAGAGCAAGTTGTATACTAAATTATCCACATGCTTATATAATATGAGACTCAATATACACATACCAAGAAACTCTACTTAGCATTGACCTTTGTGGCCACCAAACTTTGCCACTACTTTTTTATCCATATAACCTATGTCATCACTAATACTAACCCACTCAAGTACATGCACTCTAAACCATACCAAAATCAATGTATGGCTAAGTGGCTCATATTCTAAGCTAAATTTGATCTTGAATTCCTCCAAAAAATTTTGATTAAAGGGCAGGTCATTATTGACTAATTGGCCAAAGCTCCTTTAAAAATAACCAATGACCTCTTCTTGTGTTGCCAGATGAGTCTATCATGACTCTTTTTCAAGAATATGGCAAAACCTACCAAATGACCATGTTATTCGATGGATCAAAGTGCCAATAAGGATTATGTGCTAGAGTTATTCTCATTCCTCTCGATGGCGAACCCCTTCCTGTCTCCTTCAAACTTGACTTTGAATGCACCAATAATATGGCTGAGTATGAAGCCCTAGTGATAGGTCTTTGAACTACTCTAACCTTGGGAATTAAGACAATCCATGTCATTGGTGATTCTTGGCTTGTGGTCAACTAGGTCAATGGATCTTATCAATGTAATAATGATGTATTGAAAAAATATAAACTTTTACTTGACAAACTCTTAACATAATTTGAACATTACCTGGTCCAATCCATTCCCTGATCTACCAATAAATTTATGAATACAATGGCCTATCTTGATTTTCATATCCCTTCACAGCCTTCCAATTCCAAAATCCTTGCCACCATTTATCATTTTACCACTCCCTCCTATAACCAATCTGATCTCCCTACTATTTTTAGTGTGGAGGAATCCACACCTGACATTTGGAATCAAACTCTTAACTATCTCAACCTAGGCATCATTCCTCCAAACCTCTCTAGGAACACCCAAAGATCCTTTATATAGAGTACCTCTCATTATACCATACTAGAGAGAATCCTTTACAAATGTGGTTTGATGATCTCCTTCTTCATTGCCTATGCAGCCATGAAGCTTCTAATGTTATCAAGGAAACACATGATGGGATCTATGGGGGACACTTTAGTGGCCTAGTGGTCTCTAAACGTATCCTTTTCCTTGGCTACGATTGGCCAACCCCCAACCAAGACTATTATGATTATGTAAAAAAGTGTGTTAAATGTCAACAACATGTTAATTTACATCATGTGGCAACCAAAAGCCTCCAGGTATCTAAGGACTTTTGAAATTTCTCTTAATGAGGGCTCAATATCATTAGGTAAATTAACTCCCATTCTTTGTTGTGGCATAACTCCATCATCATAGCCACAAAAAGTTTCACCAAATGGGTAGAAACTATTCCTCTTATCTCGACCAAAGTAGAAAAGATTATCAACTTTATCAACCACCATATCATCTTCCGCTTTGATGTTCCTCATAAGATCATCACCAATAATGGTAAATCCCTAAAAAATAAGTAATTTTAAGGATTATGTGATGCATTTGACATAAATTTAATCTTTTTTGCAGCTTATCATCTACAAACAAATGGATAGGCAGAAGCCTCAAACAAAACCCTCAACAAAATACTAACCAAAGTTGTCAGTGCTTCATGTTGGGATTAGCACTTGTACATCTAGTTCACTTTATTTTCCTATCTCACTATCATTCTAACCTCTATGGGTGAGATCCCTTTCCCTCTAGCCTTTAGAATAGAGCTAGTCTTGCCTCTTGAAGTCAAAATCTCCTCTCTTCACATATATTTGCAAGAGCTTATTTTTGAGAAAGATATTTTTCAGCACCATTTAGTTCAACTTGAGATACTTGACATGAATTATTTATCATCCCTCACCAACCTCTGTATTTATCAAAATCATATCAAACATGCTTATAATAAGCATCTCAAACAATGATCATTCAATATTAGAGACCTTGTCCTAAAGGAAAACTAACATGTGACCAACATGGAGAAGATTAAATGAGGCAAGTTTACTTTAAATTGTCTTGGACCCTACATCACTACCCAAAAGTATGGATCAAGAGCTTATCATTTATCCTCTTTCAAAGGAAAACCAGCATGTGATCCCCTTAATGATTCGCATTTGCATCTATATTTTTTTTAAATAAGGGTCAAGCTCACTCCTTTTGTCTAACTTAAACTCATCCCTTGATTATGAGATTTTAAACTTCACCCATTTTTCTCCTCTCCTTTTGAGGAAAATTGATTACAACATAGAACCATATGATTAACCATCATAGTCATAGCCTAATCCTAAATGTGGGTACCACGGCTCTACCCATAACATGGTTCTCATGGATACTTTTCATCTCTAACAAGATGGAATCCCATGGTCATTATCTCTCAAAAACCACACCTTTTCATGTCATTAATCTTCTTGTGTTAAAATATTACCTTCATAAAGGTAAACCACCTAACTTGATTAGACTTGTCCATGTCTAAAAACATTACATCTAGAGAATTAAGATACCAAAATACTACTTGGGTAAATATCTTAAGCATTGCAAAGTATTCTCTCTAAGAACAGCTACCCAAAAACAAAATAAAAATTTCCAAATATAAGGTAGACAACTCCCTTGAAGGATAGCTATAAAGAGCATTAAATAAATACAATTAACGTAGACCACTCCCTTAAAGGATAGCTAAGTTAACTTTGTCAAAAATAAGAGTAATTTCTTGGAAGCTTCTTGCATTTATTAGCTTCTCATATACAATAATAAATCAAAAGACCCACTATCACAACAAAATATAGAGCCGTATTTAGCTCTCAAGTAGCATAATACATTGGAGACCACAATCAGCTTTCACATATATAATCCTCACATTGATCAATCTACATTTAACATATGATATGGAATTATCTATTACTATTTTTAGGTCACCTATAGAAGGGGAAAACTAATTTACATGAGGTTATCATACATATCACCCATCTTCCCTTTAGATTATCTATAAATCAAGGGATTTAGAGCTTACTTGACACCTTGTGATCAAGAAAACTTTTCTTATCAATTCACAACAACTCATGCACATCATTTGAAGGGCTTATATTCATTAAGTTGATCCCACTTTGGGTCTATTTTTATTTATTATAAAAACAAAACATCATGCCCTATTCTTATCTTAATGTTCTTGGTTGATGTTTTCATCATGACTTTTACCATCTAGTGTTGCAACAACAATAATCATCCCTTTTACATTAAGTGAGATTACAACAACCATAATCATACTAATCATAACCATAACATTCATATGTATCCACAAAACCTTAAGCATGATAACATTTGACTAGTGACATCTAACACATTGTATACATGTTTACAACAAACTGTGCAATATTTTATTTAGGGTACGATGAGTCACATGACACATACAAAGTTATCAGACTATCCACACTTTACCTAATAGCCATACATATATTATTTTCCTACCTAGTCACTAGGTTGATTATCTGGTGACTCTAGATTTGTGTTTAGCTATCCTTCTACTTGATTGCTCCCTGAACTAACATCCATAACATTCCCTATCTCAGAAGTTGCTAAAAGATGTACTATATTCTCCTCTTATACATATATCCCCATAAAATGATAATCATATTTTTCTCTAGGTCTTTCACTCTACTCTCATGTCATAGCCATTACATCCCTCTACTCTATTTATTCTACTCACATAGGTACCACCAATTGTTGCCTCAGCACACATCCCCTTTGACAGTGAGGGTTCCCTCCATAGACAAGCTAAGAGTCATGTTCTCCAGCCCTGCATCTTGTGTATTGAAATTATGTCCTTCTTCATTGCTATAGAGGTAATAATTTAGGCTCAAGATCAAGCCGTGGGTGCCTTTCCTCATATTTTTGATCTAACAATACCTCCATTATCGCCATTACATGTTGCAGTATCTAGTAGATCTATAAATTCACCATATTGATTATTTCAGGTCATAGGGGTTGCTAATTATCTCCACCATTATCCCCATTATTCACCATCTTCAACCTTGTGTAGTTCTTTTCACTCTCTATATCCTATAAAACCAAATAACTCAATGATAGACATTCATCCTTATCACAAATAATTAAATATAATACCTAGCCATTCTTCCTTGTCAACATGATTCTTCATTCCACTAAATAAGTAAGATCATATGATGTCATTGATTCCCTTGAATAGTCTTCCCACTTGAAACATTAATGTCTACTTGCCTTTTTTTGTAGACATATACCCCTCGGTCCACCTATCCATTTCAATAAAGTTATCATGCACTGTCATGATTTCCCTTTTCACCCTTGTCATCCAATCTACATCTGATGTCTTTGATTTTTTTTCTTCTTGTGATCCTTATGGGCCTAATAATTTTCACCTTTACCTCAATTGACGTAAATTGGCTTCCAACCATGTGTTGCTACAATGGTCACACCTCTAAAATTGCCACTATTGCTGGTAATGGCAACTTTTAAATCCTTATTATTGTAGAAACTCTTCCATCAAAAGTAGGCCACCATGAACTCCCAACAATAATTTCACCTTCCTATCCCCTTGACCTGCTTATTAATACCATCCCATTACCATATTCTCTAAACATCAGACCTCAACCATTGACATTGCCTGCTCAAATAAGGCAATCTTTTCTTTTGTGCTAGTTTAAATTCCATATATAACAGGGGAACAATCACCTTCTCCAACTATATAACCAATCTCTTGGGCTAGGTAGCTTCTTTTTAGTTAGGCACAACCTAGTGGAACCAATAAGTCATTGGTTTTGAGGTACTGGGACAAAGAATGCAACATGGACGCCTTTTGTCTAGCTTACCTATGCATCTCTTGGGTCATGCATGGTCTATATTATATCACTCACCACACCACCAATTTTATACCTTGTAGAATCTACTTAGCCATTAAATAAATTCTTTGTAGGTAGTCACTTCACTACTACCCTTAAAACTCAGCTCGTAGTGGTGATGAACCTTGGCCAAAGTGACTATGTAGATCCCAATAGAAGCCCTTTTCCTAAAACTCAACTTGTAGTGGTAGATATTATCTCTAGGATTCCACCCTTCCATAATTTTAAAAGGTGCAAAATCTTCACAAAGCCACCTCTTATTTGGATTAGCTCCATTGAATGTCTTTTATAGTGCTTAGTATTGTGTTCCCTTGTTATTTATCATACCTTACCCATCCATGTCTCTCATCATACTAAATGTGGGATCATTGTAGTAACTATTCACAAATATACACCATGAAATTTCACCATCACCTTCACCAAAACGAAAAAATTCTATTTTTCAAAACCTTCTCCGTCAACCCAAACCAGCCCATGTGGTCCATCAAATTGGGGTACCCAATTTGAACATCACTCACCCAACCCTTGCTGAAATACAGTGGGCTAATGTCCATGGACTATGTAGGTGTTGATTTACTCCTAAGGTAGTTAGGCCACTAAGAAATAATTACCCTCCCCTTTTTTTCTTCTCATTAATTTCCATTTATAATAATGCCCTTGTGCTTAGGGCATCCTATATCAGTGAAGCTTTGGATTTTTCCTAGCATCCTTGTATTTTAACATCACCTAACACTTCCTCTTTATTTCTCCCCAATTATTAGGAGAACTACATTATCTTGAGGTCTTTTGGACTATATAGGTAACACTTAGTTACTGAGGTCAGCTCAATCGCATCCTATATTTTCCATTCTCCACTAAAATATCTTCCTCCACTTCTCTACCTATCCGTACACCACCTCTCTCCCTTCAGCTTATCAATATATTTTAACCAATTTTCTAGATTGTCAATCTCTTTTAACCCAAGGATTGATAGAATTCCTCATTTTACCCTCTTATCTCCCATAAATCCACCGCCTACTCTATTTCATTGGCCTCCATATCACCTTTATTTGTGCATTCTTCACAGCTCACTCTTCCACCCACTTTTCATGTTTTTTGTCCCTCTCTTAGCTTCATACCAACCATGACCTTTATCCCCTTTGTCTTATTCCACTATCCTCTTCATTTCCCCTTACCCTAGGCAACCTATCATACCCTCTTTATCACCCTCTTTTCCTCACTAATTCCACATCTTCCTATTCCCTTAAACACTGATAGACACTTTTCCCTCCTCTTCTTTGCTACCACCTTCCTACTGACCTTATAGTACTTCTAAACCACCTTCATTCCAATTTTTAGTTCTTGTTTTCCTCTTTCCCATCTTTTCAATTTGGTATTCTTTATATTTCTTCTATTTCTTCTAGCATCCCATTTTTTCTTACATGTACCACCACTCTTTGTCAATTTGAAACACTTCCCACCTTTTCCATTATTTTCCTCCGCAAACTAGCTTCTAATTGGGTCTTTATCGTTTGATAATCCTTTTATAATTTCCCTTTTCTTCTTATCTCTTCTTTCCTTTTTCACTTTACATTCCCCTTTTCCTCTTTCCATCTCAATACTCACTTATCTTTTGCATCTATGTAAGTGTCTATGCTTTATATCCCTTCTTCATTCTTCTTCTTATCATCCCTAATCTTCATCCCTTATTTTCATCGCATTCCCTTTCATTATGTTCACTTATTTCTTCACCACCTCATCACCTCTTCAACTTTTCAATCTCTTCTAGTCACCCATTCAACTTATCAATATCTTCTAACAAGTTGATTGATGCCTACCTTATCTCTTCATCTTCTTGTCCACCCATCTTTTGCTTCCCCTCATTGTTCTTAATCCCTTTCCATTTTCCATCCCATTTTCATCTCCAAAACCACCATTTTTTTTGCTTTGTTATTCTTCTCCTTGCCTATCATCATCCATACTTGTTCAAGATGTCACCTACTTCTTCACTCTCCTATCATCATTTTTCCTCATGTTTCCTTTTTTTCTATTTCTTTCCTTGTTTTTCATTTTCATCACCAAACTATTTTCTCCTTGGTCTTTTTTAGACTTATTTTCAAACCTTTCATGGCCACCCATATTTCTCATTCTCCCCTTACCCTTCATGATTGTTACACTTCTCTCCCCTTCTTTTTAAATTCTCCAATATATCATTATTTAATGCATCCCTCATCCCCCATCTTCTACCTTTTATTTTTCTTTTCTTTTCTTCATTTCAATTCATTTTTTTCATCTCCCTTGATGACATTCCTTGTTCTTCCGAACCTTATTTTTTCTCCTCCTATATGTTCATGCCTAGATCCTTCCATCCTTCTCTACCTTTGTCTTTATTTATGAACTCGTTATTTTCTCTACCTATCTCTTCATCCATCTCCTAGTCTATCTTTACCTCATCCCTTGTTGGATCTCCCTTATTTTCTCCCATTCAACCTCTAGCTCCTTAGAGTTCACAACCAATTATACCACTTTTATGTACATCTCTATGTCTACTTCCTCATGCCCTCCACAACCTTGATTTAATGCATAAACTCTTATCAGGTTTATTACTTTAGGTGCATCCCTTTCTTCCTTTAATTCCTTTGCATGTTGAGCCTATATCCTCTTTTTTGTCCCTCTCCAACTACTCCCTTCACCCTACCTATCACCTTTTTCTCTTTCAAACACTCTAACCATTTTTTTATTATATTATCACAACATATAACATGCTACGGTCTCAAAGGTATTTCATTCAACATTGGTTTACCGGTGAGATATATATCAATATTATGGCTCTATAAGAAATTGGCCAGGCCTGTAGGCTCATACGACCAACAAGTGAGCTTGAGCACCACTAAGCCTTTAGGATGAAGATTCCTTCCCCACCGCCTTTGGTCTTGACTATTTCAAACCACTTTTACTCTAACCTTTGGAGACATTAGAATCAAAACTAAAACCACCTTCAATTGGAATATTTGGGGTACCCATGTGTTGATGCTAGCTATACCCTCTCACATGACCTACCTCCCAACCAATAATTTCCCTTGATTCTCACTACCCAGCCTACATCTTCCTATGCACCATAACAACCATACTCTTTAACTACATTCCACCTAATAAACCATTATATGAGTCCCGTTTTCCACCAAACTATTTTCTTCCTTGGTCTCTTTTAGACCTATTTCTCCCACCTTCGTCTTCAACTCCCTAATATGTTTGTATTCATACATTCTTATTCTATTTTCCCTCTCAATTTTCCATTTATACCATTTATTTTCCTTCCTATTTCAACATGATCCCTCATTTAATTAATAATATTATTATTCACCTTGATCTATATTCCAAAACCCCTTAGATTCTTTCTTTGAATTCCCTCAAAACTTAACACTTATTTTGGGGTCCCACTGGCTCTAGGGTCAAGAGTTTGAATCTTCACCAGTTCTAATTTACCCACTATACTAATTTGCTTCCCAAAATCATTGAATAATACCCTTCCATGACCTATTAATGACATTGTTGTGGATTTTTCACAATGTCAACTTATTTGGATGGTGATGAAAGAACCCTTCAGGTCACCATGGCAATTTGAGTAGTGCCAATTTTTCTAAAGCCTGGTAAAGCATATTTCTCCTTTTTTTTAAATGGTGGTAAAAATTTCATACTTGAAACTACTTATCTATGGATACAAATTATTTTTGCATAGTTTAATCAATCATCTAATAGCCTTCTAGGTAATCTCATCCACTATTTCTATAAAACTAATCAATAAACTATTTAAGCAACCAAGTTAACCAGCACCAAGTAACTATTTAATTTGAGTGATCTCATCCTAGGTAACTATGAACTAATTTAATAATCACAAGGGCCCCATTTTAAATATGGTGAATTTACCCTTAAGAGGCCATCAATCAACATGTATTTTGACTTCACAGATGAAAGTGGCCTTCAAAATGAGATTCCTACCTCTTTAGTGATTTGGAAAAGACAAAGGACACCCATTTTTGACTTTCCAACCCAAATTGGAGACCCATGATCAAGGTGATACTCCCACCAACCTCATATTTTGATCATTCATGCACCCACATGGAAAATGGTACCACATTTTGTGTGTCATCTCTTTAAGTGCTTGGATGAAGACAAGAAAGGGTCGTGAAAAGTATTTGGCCTCATTTAGACCTATGTGCATGATTCCCATTCAAAATTCGATTCATGTGCAAGGTGGGAGACACATCAACCCAAATGAGAGACCCATGATCAAGGTAGGGATCCCACCAACCTCATCTTTTGACTCATTTATGCACCACATGGAAAATGGTTCCATACTTCTACTATTCCCTCTTTTGGTATTATTCTTCATTATAAATTCTATAAATACCCCCCTCTCCTTCACCCAAGGTTAAATTGGAAGTTATTATTTGGTTACTAACATCTTGTTGTAGGTATTTGAAAGATGTCATCATTTTAGAGTTCATCCACATATCTGAGGAAAATAATTCAAAGAAATGAAGCTCTACTGAAATTGCCTCAACACATTTTCAACAACATACTTATTCAAGCTTGGAAGGTAACATTTGATTTTGTTTCTTCAATGTTATCTTATCATCCCCTTGTATTTTTAATCTATTCATCCCCACTTATCCATTTTCTCCCTTTGTCATTTCATTATCTCAATCCATTTTCTCCCTTGCCATCTTTTATAAATTCACACCTTTGCCACTTTTACCCCCTTATCCTCTTCCCCTTTTGCCATCTTAACTACTTACCTTCTTACCTCATCAACCATTCATCCACTTATCCCATTTGAATATTTACCTTTTTATTACCTGAACCATTTATCAACCAACCAAACCACCTTTCTTTAATCCCTTCTTAAATTTCCAAACCAAAACCATAGCCTTGTCTTGACTAATTTTCAGCATTAGTTACTCTATTTAGTCATTGTTTCAAAAGCACTTAACTTTTTTGTCTTAATTTAGATATATATATTTTTTACTTGTCTTTAATTTTAGTTATTTTTTATTTTAAATTCAATTATATTTATTTTTTATTCACAAACTTAAGTTTTAAAATTAGGTGTATTGACAGCCTCCTAAAAAGCTTTTGCTTATAGGATCTAGCTCATGCTAGGCAATCCACCCAACTACTTATCTAACGAATAAGTTTTGTGGTAGTGATTTATTATTATATGTCATTATTCCCTAGAAAAATAGGAGTTCTCCCAAATTCTATATTCAATACACACGTATTTAGCAGGTATTCTTCTACGCACCCTTCTTAACTAATTTCTTCTTTTCACAGTTAAGAAAAAGCTAAAATTAGATAGAAACAATATGAAAATATGTGTAGAATATTCATTGTTGGAGCATGTTTTTCCTCCTATCTTGGTGGATTCAATTCTCACACTAAATAAGGCTTCAACATCCCTTGAATCGACCATAAATGAAGCACTAGATGTTTGAAAATCATCATACACCTACCATTTATATTTATATCTCTCATTATAAATATTTGAATCAAAAGACTCCATATCTTTGTTATTATTATTATTATTATAACTATCATATTTTTTCTAGATGTTTTTTCTTTTATCCTTATCTCTATCTAGAATCACATTCAAATTCAACACAAATCTAAACCTTGAAGTTCAAAATAGTTGATTTTATATGGCCAAGGAACTAATTTATTTATAGGAAAGGTTTATGTAAGGCTTTTTTGGAGTGGATGTGACTTATTCAAAATCAAAATTTACTTAAAGATAAGTTTATAGTTCTCCCCACCCCACCCTACACCCTCACCCCCATGCCCATTCAAATCCATGGATTGAGTGGAGAAAATTAAATTCCATGGACAAAATTGACAAGAATTCAATTATTTTAACAGGATCCTTCAACATAAATTAAGTAATTACATCATATCTTAAATTAAGAATACAAAGAATCTCTTTAAAACTTGTAAATACTGTTATATATACTAGATAGACTAAACACCTCTTGTATTAAATCAAACAATAAATTAAATTAAAAAATGTAAGAAATAATCTCTTATAGGTCAATAGAGATCCAACAGACACATAATCTATCTATCACTCATATGATCACTCATTAGAGGATCTCAATTATTGACTACCCTTTGTGTATCCCATGCTTCTTTCCATTACCCAATTTTAAAATTGAAATAAAAAGGTTGCTACACATTTAATGCTCTTGGGTTTCAAAATTATAACTTATTGGATTTTCCCCATTAAATGATTTGGCTCATTTGTTATGCTAAACACAATCACGTGAATAATGTGAGCAAGACTAAATCCATAAAGTTGAGCACAATGAGCAAATATTATTTGGATATTTAGAATAATCTGAGCTATGCAATGCCTATGAGACATGTGAGGTATTTAATTCACACCTTTTTTTCCAAAAATTCAATCAATATCTCCATTATCTCAATCTAACAAGTAAACTCCATCTAATCAAATTTTTTTTTAAATGATTGTTATTTCAAATTCAATATACTTTATGTGTACATATTAGAATTGATTTTCTGACTCGAAAATCCCCATATCTACATATAAACTTAATATTATATTAGTTGAAAGGTTTAGTCCATGAAAATATAATGGTTAATTAGTTACGAATGAATATGTAACAACATATACCTAAAATTAATAATAAATAATGTAGCATATGAATACAATAGAACTTTGTAACAAGTAAAATCTTAGCATCCTATACTTAGAAAACAAACTCCAATAACTAGTGAAATCCAAAAAACTAATTTAAAATCAATATTAATTTGTAGCAAAACCTAAATAAATAATTACAATGTCAAGGCATAGACTAGTTTCTTTGCGACCCTTATATTTAAAATTAAATGAATAGTCAAATGTGTGACTCAGCTAAGATTAATCCCATTGCCTAACAATGAGATCATTGTTAATTTTTTTCTATATAAATTTCTTCTAACATAATTTCCTATTTTTTGGAATCACTACCTACCATTAAATTAAGGTTAGGAATTATATAGCCTATCAATTATTAAAATTTGGATATATGAATTAATTATAGTTATAATATGGAAACCTAGTGCAAATGGGAATGAGGGGGCCAAGTGAATGGTTGCACTACGTCTTACTAGTGTTCCATTATTCTCACTCCCTTAAGGACACAAGCCTTAGAATGGAAATGAAGACTCTCTCTAGTGATTGTGTCGTAGATATTATACACACACCTCACACTCTCCCTTCCATAAACATTGAATAAAACTTCCTCAATCCAATGACTTAGTTACAATGAACACATCTCACTCAGCAGGCTCTTAGCTATGATCTCACACTCTCTAAGCTTCTCTAAGCTCTACTTTGATTTGAAATTAGACAATTATCTCCCAAGTTATTTTTTATCTCTTTTCTCTATGTTGGTTGATTGAGATAAATTTATAATGCTCTTAGAAAAATGGTTTTTATTCTTTGTGGTTGTAAACAAACATCCTTCAAATACTTAGAGCTCCCTATGTCTTGGAAAACTATCCACATGTCATTTTTTTAATCTAGACTTTGATTTTTTTATATTTCAAATGCAATAGAAAATGTTGGTTTTTACAAATGGTAAAACAACCACATTTTTTAAATTACCATTTTCATGAAATGAAAATTTCATCATGTTCCTTTTGGCCATTTTTGACCCACATATAGAGCTCTTGCATGGTTTGATGAAGTAGTGAATCAAAGGCTTAGAAATGGATCCAACATTTGCAAATAGAGATGGTCCAAGCAAGTTTTTCTAAGGATCCAGCATCAGTGTTCAAGGATAAGTTTTCAAGCCAAAATCTAAGTGAAAAATCTTTTATTCAACTAGGTCTTTACTTGTTCATTCTTTTAGACTTTGTAGGGAACTAAGTGTTTCTTCTTCTTTCAGGACCTTTTTTGGCTAAGTGTTAAGTGTTGAATTATTTTAGATAAGTTTTTCGAGACAAGGTTTTTAAAAATATAATTCTTTCATAAAAAATGTCTAAAGCATAAGGTAAAGACCATTTCCTTTGAGAAAATTATCTTGGACAATTTTCTTGAAGGTTATTTCTTCAATAAAATGGTCCTTTTCAAAATTCTTAGAGAAATTCTATAGCAATGTTCCCCAAACAATTTCCTTGAAAGGTTCTTTTCTTGAGAAATGGTCTAGTTAAAAATTTTGAAGGAATTGGTCTTTTCATAATTTTTAAAGGAATTTGTCTTTTAAAAAGTTATGAAGATTTTTTTCCCTTCAGGAAATGGCTTTTCAAGGTTCTTGAAAGACCATTTCAAGAAACCTGAAGGGTTCTTTGCAAAAAATTCCAAATGGACTTTTTCAAAACTCCAAAGGGTACCTTTCATTTCGAAAAGGGCATTTCAAGTGAAAATTGGGCACTTTACAAGAAATCCAAAGGTCCATTTTCAAAGAAAAATGTTCAAGGCCAAAGAAAATGTTAGGTTGTGGAGCTAAAATCTTAACTAATGCAGACATGGAGGAGGTTGCTGAGAGTTTTCTGAGTTGCAGAGCAATTGACATCGGTCTAATCAGCTAACATCAGTCATATATAGTGAGAAGAGCAATCGATGTCGGTCATAGATCGACCAGTGTCAGTCACCTCCAAGCAGACAGGGACCGACGTCGATTGCCTATGCAGTTCCAGAACTGCCAGTTCACAGACAGTTAGTTAATGAACTGGTTGTTTGCATGTAGAAGGCCAATTATAGACTTCAAGCTACAGATCTAATTATTGTAATTAGATGTCTAATTATTGTTTGCATGAGATCTATTTAAGAGACTCATGGGTTGTATTGTAATTTGTGCTAGAGAGTAAGAGAGAAAATATTAGCTCCTTCAGAGTGAAGAGAGCAAGGTGTGTTCCTCCTAGTGCCACAGTACCAAGTGTGGGTGCTGGTTTGGAGAATCAAGTAGGATTCTTCATGTATGTATGATCTTGGTCAGCAGGTGTGCAAGGCCACATTTGGAGATCTACATGTGTAAGTAAGATCATTGATTTGTAGGTGTTTGTGTGTGCAAGGTCTAGGTTTGCAGGTGTGCAGAACTAGGTTGATCTGTAGGTGGCAGCAGAATCAAGGTGATAGCAACACAATAGGTAGCAAGATCAGGCAGGATCTACTTGGAGTACAGTGTGTACTCAGATCTATAGAAGAAGGCAAGGCAGTTCCTTCCATAAGTAATGTCTGTTGAGTTGCAGGTTGTTGCAGTTCATGGAAGATCTACTTGGAGTGCGTTGTATGCTCAATTTGAGTATGTGTGTATACTCGGTGTACTGGCAGTATTTTTACTAACTGGTTGACTAGCAGTGTTGTTACTGGCTGGTGGAGGTGAACACCAACTCTATGTTTGAGTTGTGTGTTGGGACCGTAAGAGAGAGAGAACTCTTGATTGAGAATTATTGTACACTTGAGGTGTGGGAAGCCTCTGAGAGGTGTGGAGAAGTGGCATCTTCTTTATTTTATTTTCTTTTTGGATGAGTATTAATATAATATTGTGTATTGTCTCTCATATTCTGTGTTATTTTTGAATTCTAGTTACTTATGATTCTGGTTTAATTCCGCATGTTTAGTTTCTTGGTAATCAATGGTGCTTTTGAGTCCTAACAGTTGGTATCAGAGCTAAGGTTGTAGGGAGCAGGTTTGTGTTTGATTACAGGTTACTCTCAGGGGTTTCTAATTGAGTGGGAGTATAGCAATGGTAGAAGAAAGTAAGCTAAGAATGGAGGAATTGAAAAGCACGAATGGTCAATTACGGTGTGATGGAAAGAAAGAGCAGGTAAAGAAATATTGTTGGTTGGTAGAAGATCAGCATGAAGGAACTAAAGAAGCAGATGGTGTAGGTGTTGTTGCATAGGTGCTCTGGGATGTTCCTTGGATAAAGTAGAATCTTGGTTTATAGATTCTATTGCCTCTTTCCATGCAGCCCCATATAGAGGGGTTGGTGAGCCTTGTCAAAGTATTGGAAAAGGGGAAGTGTTGCTGAAATTACAGGCGGCCACCACATGGGTGTTGATGAAGGTCATGCAGATCCCAGTTTTGAAGATAAGGCTAATTTATTCAAGAAATTTGGGTGTTGAGAGATGCACAAAAACTCTCATAGTGGATGCACTTGAATTAGCTGGTGGTAAGAAAGTAGGTATCCTTTATCTATCTACTTATATTACTGATTCTTCTTCTGTTGCAAAGATGTGGCTTTGTAGGCTTGGTCACATGAGCAAGAAGGAGATGCATGTTCTTAAGTAGAAGTCAGATGTGTTTGACAAACTTAAGAACTGGAAAGCCTTGGTGTTTTTAGAGGAGATGACAGATAGAGACTAGTGGATGGGGTTGGATACTTCTAAGCAGGGTAGTTTGGACATGGAAATGATTCAAAGAAAGCTTGCGGGTAAAAAGTCATCACTCACAGGTGAACATAGTTACCGACATCAGTCATGGGTAACTGACATCAATCAGACAGGCATCGACGTCGGTCATGTGTAGATGAGAGAAATCAGTGGTGTCAGGCAGGCAGAGACTGACGTCGGTAGGATAATCAGTGTCGGTGACTTGGACAGTCGCATGGAACCGATGTCGGTTGGATGCAGACTATGTGGTGACCGAGGTCGGTCATTGAGATGGATTTTGGGTGGACAAAAAGCTTTCAAGGAGTCTCAAATTCCCATGGAGAGGACTGAAAGGGTAAGTAAGGCTCAAATTCATTATTCCTCTTCTTTATACTAGTTGCTCACTACAGAGCAGGAAGGATCCAAGAAACAGTGGGAGCATGGCATGAATAGGTTGCAAAACCAAATGAGAGATTTGGTAGGGTTGCCAGATGGTATTAAAGCACTGAGAGATGAATGGATTCCTTGGTTAAAGAATAGAGAGAATGGATACGTGAGACGGAAGGCCAGGTCATATGGTCTTGAGCAAGCTGCAGGACAGTGGTACAAGGCTGACAGGTGGTACTAGGTGGATGACAAAGCAGGGCTTTAGTCAATGTCAGTATAACCATTGTGTTTGTCTTACTAGGTGGATGATGGTCACAACATTATCCTGTTACTGTATGTGGATGGTATGCTTGGTGCAGGTTCAAACATACAAGGTTTTGTTGAGCTAAGGGTAAGGTTAGTTTAGTGGCATGTCATGAGGAATTTGGAGCAGTGAAATTCTTTGGCATGAGAGACATGGAAGATCACAGGTTGATTTTGTCTCTAGTGGGAGCTGATGTGAATCAGGTGTTGATGAGGTTCAATACATAGGATACAGAACTGGAGCACACTAAGGGCTGGACAGTTTAGTGTTTGAAATCACATGAGATCTGGTATAGACCTGAGTTTGCCCAAGCAGTGGGTGCTGTCAAAAAGTTTAGAGCCGATCTGAGAAAGAAGCACTGGAGGGTAGTTCAGTGGATTCTCAAGTATCTGAGAGGGACAAGTAGCAGGTGCACATGCTATGCAGAGTCAAGTTCTTTTCTACATGTGTTTGTAGATGCAGATGCGACAGGTTACTTGGATGACAAGAGGTGCACCACAGGATTTGTGGTGGTTTGTCTTCAAGGTTGAGCTTGAAGAGGGATACAAGCTAGGAAACAAATTAGATAGAGTACAGGTATAGGTATAGGTGCAGCTATTTATCTCAAAGTGGGAGATTATTAGGTTGTGGAGCTAAAAGCTTCACTGATGTAGACATGGAGGAGGTTGCTGAGAGTTTGCTGAGTTACAGAGCAACCAACGTTGGTCTGATTAGTCGACATTGGTCATATACAGTGAGAAGAGCAATCGACGTCGGTCATGGATCGGCCGGTGTCGGTCACCTCCAAGCAGACAGGGACCGACATCGTGGTTCCAAAATTACCAATTCACAGACAGTTAGTTAATGAACTGGTTGTTTGCATGTAGAAGGCCAATTATAGACTTGAAGCTGTGGATCTAATTATTGTAATTAGATGTCTAATTATTGTTTACATGAGATCTATTTAAGAGACTCATGGGATGTATTGTAATTTATGCTAGAGAGTAAGAGAGAAAATATTAGCTCCTTCAGAGTGAAGAGAGCAAGGTGTGTTCTTCCTGGTGCCACAGTACCAAGTGTGGGTGCTGGTTTGGAGAATCAAGTAGGATTCTTCATGTATGTATGATCTTGGTTAGCAGGTGTGCAAGGCCACATTTGGAGATCTACATGTGTAAGTAAGATCATTGATTTGTAGGTGTTTGTGTGTGCAAGGTCTAGGTTTGCAGGTGTGCAGAACCAGGTTGATTTGCAGGTGGCAATAGAATCAAGGTGATAGCAACACAACAGATAGAAAGATCAAGCGGGATTTACTTGGAGTACAGTGTGTACTCAGAGCTATAGAGGAAGGCAAGGCAGTTCCTTCCATAAGTAAGGTTTGTTGACTTGCAGGTTGTTGTAGTTCATGGGAGATATACTTGGAGTGCATTGTGTGCTCAGTGTGAGTATGTGTGTATACTCAGTGTACTGGTAGTATTGTTACTGACTAGTTGATTGGCGGTGTTGTTATTGGCTGGTGGAGGTGAACACCAACTCTGTGTTTGAGTTGTGTGTTGGGACCGTAGGAGAGAGAGAACTCTTGATTGAGAATTAATGTACACTTGATGTGTGGGAAGCCTCTGAGAGGTGTGGAGAAGAAGTGGCATCTTCTTTATTGTATTTTCTTTCTGGATGAGTATTAATACAATATTGTGTATTGTCTCTCATATTCTATGTTATTTCTGAATTCTAGTTACTTGTGATTCTAGTTTAATTCCATATGTTTAGTTGCTTGGTAATCAATGGTGCTTCTAGGTCCTAACAGTTGGTATCAGAGCTAAGGTTGTAGGGAGCAGGTTTGTGTTTGATTACAGGTCACTCTCAGGGGTTTCTGATTGAGTGGGAGTATAGCAATGGTAGAAGAAAGTAAGCTAAGAATGGAGGAATTGAAAAGCACGAATGGTCAATTATGGTGTGATGGAAAGAAAGAGCAGGTAAAGAAATATTGTTGGTTGGTAGAAGATCAGCATGAAGGAACTGAAGAAGCAAATGTTGAAGGTGTTATTGCATAGGGTGCTCTGGGATGTTCCTTGGATAAAGTAGAATCTTGGTTTATAGATTTTGTTGCCTCTTTCCATGCAGCCCCATATAGAGGGGTTGGTGAGCCTTGTCAAAGTATTGGCAAAGGGGAAGTGTTGCTGAAATTGTAGGTGGCCAACACATGGGTGTTGATGAAGGTCATGCAAATCCCAATTTTGAAGATAAGGTTAATTTCTTCAGGAAAGTTGGCTGTTGAGAGATGCACAGAAACTCTCACAGTGGATGCACTTGAATTAGCTGGTGGTAAGAAAGTAGGTATCCTTTATCTATCTACTTATATTACTGATTCTTCTTTTGTTACGAAGACGTGGCTTTGTAGGCTTGGTCACATGAGCAAGAAGGAGATGCATGTTCTTAAGTGTAAGTCAGATGTGTTTGATAGACTTAAGAACTAGAAAGCCTTGGTGTTCTTGGAGGAGATGATGGACAGAGACCAGTGGATGGGGCTAGATACTTCTGAGTAGGGCAGTTTAGACATGGGAATGATTCAAAGAAAGCTCGCGAGTAAAAAGTCATCACTCACAGCTGAACACAGGTACCGGCGTTGGTCATGGGTAATCGACATCGAATAGACAGGCACCGATGTCGGTCATGTGCAAACCAGAGAACTCAGTGGTGTCGGGCAGGCAGAGATTTGGTAGGGTTGCCAGCTGGTATGAAAGTACTGAGAGACAAATGGATTCCTTGGTTAAAGAATAGAGAGAATGGATATGTGAGATGGAAGGCCAGGTCATATGGTCTTGAGCAAGCTATAGGACAGTGGTACAGGGCTAACATGTGGTACCAGGTGGATGACAAAGTAGGGCTTTAGTCAATGTCAGTATAACCATTGTGTTTATCTTACCAGGTGGATGATGGTCGCAACATTATCTTATTATTGTATGTGGATGGTATGGTTGGTGTAGGTTCAGACATATAGGGTTTTGCTGAGCTAAGGGTAAGGTTAGTTCAGGGGCATGTCATGAGGAATTTGGAGTAGCAAAATTCTTTGGCATGAGAGACATGGAAGATCACAGGTTGATTTTGTCTCTAGTGGGAGCTAATGTGAATCAAGTGTTGGTGAGGTTTAATATGCAGGATGCAGAACTGGAGCACACCAAGGGTTAGACAGTTCAGCATCTGAAATCACATGAGGTCTGGTATAGACCTGAGTTTGCCCAAGTAGTGGGTGCTGTCAGAAAGTTTGGAGCCCATCCAGGAAAGAAGCACTGGAGGGCAGTTCAGTGGATTCTCAGATATCTGAGAGGGACCAGTAGCAGGTGCACATGCTATGCAGGGTCAAGTTATTTTCTACATGTGTTTGTAGATGCAGATGCAGTAGGTTACTTGGATGACAGGGGGTGCACCACAAGATTTGTGGTGGTTGGTCTTCAAGGTTGAGCTTGAAGAGGGATACAAGCCAGGAAACAAATTAGATGGAGTATAGTTATAGGTACAGGTGCAGCTGTTTATCTCCAAGTGGGAGATTGTTAGGTTGTGGAGCTAAAAGCTTCACTGATGTAGACATGGAGGAGGTTGCTGAGAGGTTGCTGAGTTGCAGAGCAACCGACGTCAGTCTGATCAGCCAATGTCAGTCATATACAGTGAGAAGAGCAACTGACATTGGTCACCTCCAGGTAGATAGGGACTAACGTTAGTCACCTGTGTGGTTCCAAAACTGCCAGTTCATGGACAGTTAGTTAACAAACCAGTTGTTTTCATGTAGAAAGCCAATTATAGACTTGAATTTGTGGATCTAATTATTGTAATTAGATGTCTAATTATTGTTTGCATGAGATCTATTTAAGAGACTCATGGGCTGTATTGTAATTTGTGCTAGAGAGTAAGAGAGAAAATATTAGCTCCTTCAGAGTGAAGAGAGCAAGGTGTGTTCCTCCTAGTGCCACAGTACCAAGTGTGGGTGCTGGTTTGGAGAATCAAGTAGGATTCTTCATGTATGTATGATCTTGGTTAGTAGGTGTGCAAGGCCACATTTGGAGATCTACATGTGTAAGTAAGATCATTGATTTGCAGGTGTTTGTGTGTGTAAGGTCTAGGTTTGTAGGTGTACAGAACCAGGTTGATCTGTAGGTGGTAGCAGAATCAAGGTGACAACAACACAATAGGTAGAAAGATCAGGTGGGATCTACTTGGAGTAAAGTGTGTACTCAGAGCTATAGAGGAAGGCAAGGCAGTTCCTTCCATAAGTAAGGTCTGTTGATTTACAGGGTGTTGCAATTCATGGGAGATCTACTTGGAGTGTGTTGTGTACTCGATTTGAGTATGTGTGTATACTCGGTGTACTGGCAGTATTGTTATTGACTGGTTTACTGGCAGTGTTGTTACTGGCTAGTGGAGATGAACACCAACTCTGTGTTTGAGTTGTGTGTTCGGACCGTAAGAGAGAGAACTCTTGATTGAGAATTACTGTACACTTGAGGTGTGGGAAGCCTCTAAGAGGTGTGGAGAAGAAGTGGCATCTTCTTTATTATATTTTCTTTTTGGATGAGTATTAATACAAGATTGTGTATTGTCTCTCATATTCTATGTTATTTTTGAATTCTAGTTACTTGTGATTTTGGTTTAATTCTGCATGTTTAGTTGCTTGGTAATCAATGGTGCTTCTGAGTCCTAACAGAAAAGGAATGAATTCTTTCAGGAGAATCACCCACAAGGAAATATTCTAAAGAAGTGGCCAAAAACAAAAGTCTAAAGGAATTAATAAAGGGCTTTCAAATGTCAATTTTGAGCCCCTACAAGTAGCTTTTGCCTTTGGTCAATTTTTCAAAAGGTTCATCAAGATTAACATGATTTTGACACTTGTCAAGATCTAGCAAGGAGATTAATAGATGATAAAAGGCCAAGTTTTCAAAAGGATCCTAATGGTATTTTGACAACCAATCAACAAAAAAGGACAAGGATTTTTCCTTTCAACTTTGATGACATGGTCTACATCTTACATTCATAACATGTAAAGTGGTCAACCTAAGAATAGATGTATTCAAGTAGAGAAATAGACATGCAAAGTGAAGAAACATGCCAAGTTTTAAATGTAAAAGATCAAATCCTTTACACTTGGCGGGAACATGCATCTACCCGTGACATGGCTCTCTCAACTCTAATCAAGGAAGACTTGAATGTGTGAGGGGATCAAAGAGATTTATGGTGATATTGGATGGTTTATTTCATGATCAACGTAGTTGCATTATTTTAATATAAAAAGAGCTCGAGTACAAAAATAGTAGTCCCAATCATTGACGATTTCTTCTTTGTGTTATCCATTCTCCCATGCAAGCCCTTTCTTTCTCTTTTCCCTTTCTCTATATTTATCTGATGTTTTTCAATTTTTTGGGGTTCTCAATATTTTTAAAAACTTTTCCATCTCTCTAGGAGATTGTACACTCTTTGAGATATTAAAAAAAATTCTTAGCTTGATTAGACTCGACCCTACCAAGCATTTGTAAGAAATACCTCTTAATTCAATAAAGGATTTTCTTTGCCTATCTCTTGCCTTGGATTCATGTCTAATGAGTTGTGCACTATGGCATTGTGTGAAGGAGAATCTTCCTCATCCATGCTCCTCCTTTTTAACCTTATTTAGGGAGTTTTTCAATGCTATTTATAGGTCTAGTTGAGTGCTTTTTCTACCATTAATTTAAACTGTTAGTGAGTCTTAGAATTCCTATTTGTTTGCATTCATCACTTCCTGAAGCTCCTCCATGAAATATTAATTCAACTAGCTTGATCTTGATGTTGTGTAAGTTGGTATTGTCATATGCAAAACTAGGGGTAGTTCAAGTTTACGAGAGTTTTATAATTTATTTTGGTGCATCACCAGGTTATCTTTAATAGGAGCCCTTATCCCCTTTTTATCCCTTTTCCCAGTGGATCATTAGTTTAGCTTTAGTTTTAGGTGATCTACCAAGAGGAAGCCAAATTTTTCCAGATGTTCAACCTCACTATAGGATACCCACATCCTAAGGTTATTCCAATATTGTAGCTAGGAGTGAGAGAGCCTAAAAAACTCTCCCATAAGGGTGAAATTCTAGCCTACAATAGTTTTTGGCATGCCTGGTGAGACCACGTTGTTCATTGAGTGAAGATTTTTTATGTTCTCTTCATCCAATTAGCCTTTGGAGGCATGTGTAGAAACACAAATGGTGACTCTAAGTATTCATCAACTGGTATGAGCAGCCCAGTTTCTTAATTATCATTATTTGGTATGTATAATCAATCATATTTTGATCAACATGCTTATTCTCTACCTCAGCATCACACTTATCAAGTTAATAATGTTTATGTGTTCCCCCTAAGTGGCCCTCAAACAGCCTATCAACCCTATTATGGCCTTTACTCCCATCCCACTCTTGTGTATGACCAAGATCAATCTCCTTTGCATTCAAATCAATCTACTAATTCTCCTTGTTAAGACTATGTTTATCCGATTACATCTTTGTCAGGATTCAAGAAAGCATTATTATATTATATTGAGTGAATAAGAGAGATTGGTAGGGGTTTATAAATTTTTTCAATCATCCCTATTCATGTTATAAAAAAGGCAAGTTCTCTTCAATTGGTCAAGAAGAGGTGGTCAATTTATGAGGATGAAAAATGGACAGTTAGTGAGAAGGACAATAAGGTGTGGTTGAGAAGCATAGTCCAAATTTTGAAAAGTGTGTTTATATATTATGAAGATAAATAGACTCAGTGAAATTAGTCTTATGTGTCCTCTCTTACCCCTATGCCCTTTCCCACTCAAGATTTTAAAACCATCCTACCATGGTTCTTCTCCTACACCTTTGACCCTGATTATGTCATGCCCTCTCTTATGAAACCACCCTTTCCTATACTCTTTCAAAATGAATAAAAGGTGGTTGTTCCCTACACATTTCTATCATGGAAATTAATTCATAAAGGCATAGATAAGAAGGAAGAGGTGTTAGTTATGGTGATCTAAGAACCAGTTCAAGAGAAGGAGTTAGTGGTTGAAGAATATAAAAAAGAGGTGTTAGCTCAGCTCAATGAGCTTTCCCTACAATAGTTCTAAGACTCTTTCTCCCTCCCTCAAGAACCACCAAAGAGACCATTCAAAGTACCTAGTTAGAAAGACACTCTCTTAAGCTACAAAAAAATTAATTTCTTTGCCCTCCCACCATCTCCCTCTTGGAAGAAGAGCCTATTTTACAAGGCATAGAGGAGCTTAGAGTCAAATTTGAGCCTAAAGGGGACAACACAAGTGCCCATGATGAGGAGATCATGATAAGCATTCCACTCCAGAAAAGGAAGGATAAATGACATTTTGTGTATTTATTAGAATAATTCTGTTGAAACCACACATAAGTTGAAGATTTTTATCAAGGTAGCTAGATCGACATTTTATGAAGAGAAGGAAATCATTTCCTAAACCTAGTGAAAATGAAGTTTATAATTTGGTATATCCTCCTTCTGCACATCAAGGAGAAATAAAATATACTCGATAAAAATTCAAATTAAAAAGATACATATTTGTAAGGACATTTGATGATTAAATCCCACACCAAAATGACAAACAAATCTCAACATATAGATAGAAGTGTCAACATAGTTTTGTCTTGATAAAATTTTATACCCAATTTCAATACTACTTAGATTTGGACTTTGCAATTAAAATTTACTGTTTACCTGAAAATGAGTGACGTATACATTCCTAAGTGTTTCATTATGCTACTCAAAGAATAATACCTCTATAATGACATAGAGATTTTTTTTGTTTGATAGTGTAGATAGATGCTTCCCAGTTCTCAAATGTAGATAGTTTCTCTACAATGATTCACCGATGGTCATGGCATCATAATTTGACTATCCAACTTATTAAAACATTATATTTTTTGCTTCCTCTTACCAAAATTCATACCATAACATTCATCATTATATTTTATTCTTGTAGATTCCAAGTTGAGAAGCAAAATAGATAAGCATAATACCTGGGAAGGATCCTACTAAATCAAAAATCTCTTGACATGGTTGAATAAATTTTATTTCCTCTCATCAATTTTAGTAGATAGAGCCTTCAACATAAATTTTTTATTATAAATTTCATTGGCATAAGAATTGATCTCCATACTCTATGTGTTGAAGAACCAACCATGCACAAGTTAACACATGCATTGGAGCTATCAGATGCATTTTGTTAAATTAAAAACCTAAATTTGTTCGAGAATGTGGCTTAAATGAAATGACATAGATAAATTTTAAATCTCTTTTTATTTAGGTCAAAGTACTCATATTTAAATAATTTCATAATAAATTACCAATTTTTTTATTTAAAAAAAATTAATTATCATTAAATGTGGGCAAGGTTTGAATATGGTGAGTGTATCATCCCTATGTAGATGTCTTGGTGTGGTTTTTTATAGATTACGTTTACCAAGGTTACTCTAGATACATTATAAATTCTTTAGTGTTTAGAATGGGAGATTAGTGGGATATGCTACCAAGTGCACAGAAGGGAATCCAGAATGAATAGATCTTTTACTAGTTAAAATGGATCAACTTACATGAACCTTATAGAGGATATAATTGATCCAACCTTGCCTAAAAATATATGCAAACTTATCCTTTATCAGAATATTATTACACATTTTATTGATGTATGTAGTGACAAGTTCCTACCAAACTTGTGATTTATCGCATGCTAAAGTCTCAATAATGTTTAATTTAATGAAAATTTAGTTTATGTACTATCAATTCATTTAAAAAAACTTGTGATATTATTATTATCTATAACATTTAGTATGTTTAATTTATCCATTGGATAGAAAGGTTTCATAAAAAAATTAAATCTAAAGAACTTATTAAAATATCTAATTGGTTTTAAATTAAGAAAAGACCCAAAAACATTAACAATAATAATGTTCACAATATAAATGCACAACATAATATTCTATGCAAATAAGGACACAAGGGAGATGAAAAAATAAATATATGTTCAAAGAAATGTTTGATTCCCATGAGTATGAACTTGTAAATGTGCAATGAAAGATACAAGAGGCATTAAATCATCTCATGCACTTATGAAAGGATATGTTTTATGATTTATTATTTTTCAATTAAAGGACATTCAAGTATCAATGCACATGAAATAATCTAAGATGTAAATGATAATTATAGACAATTTTTTCCTACTAATATGGGAGATTGCAAAAGTGTTTCAATCCTAGGCCTACCAAAATATCATTATTTTTTCCCATGTAGGACATATGGAAATATCTATATTTTATTTGAGAGTAATTTTTTGGTAGTTAATCATGTCATAAGTCATATAGATCAAACTGTGTAGGTAATATAAGCTTAGATGTTTTGGATGTCAAGAAAAATAATGCCTCACAATATAAAACATTAAATTCAATTTATCCAAATGTAACATTGTTTACTACCTACGTATATTTAATTCAATATGTCTCACTCATGAAATTTATATGATTTATATGTGGAGAAACATGAAATATTTATTACATGAAGATGACCCCTAAACTCTAGAGGATTATTGATGTGGTGATGATCTTCCCTATGAGATTCTTAAAACAAAGATGCATCTACAGTTTATTTTGATTAAAGTTGTAAACACTGATCATTTATGATCATTTTCCACAGCCATCCATCAAGGTGATCAAACATGGTGTGATGTGGTTGATAAAAAATCATTTCCATACTATACTTTGACATGATCTATGCCAACAATCATCAACATTCCAATTCCAAACCTTCATGTGAAATATGTCACATAGATTTTGTGGTAGATTATATTTGTGTAGCTGTAGGATTTACATGACTTAGATCAATCAGATAGGGGTAAACCACTTTAAAATTGGTGATTTATTTGATTATATGTTTGCTATCATGAAGGGTTGACAAGGACAACATGATGTTGATTTGAGTACAATAAGGCTCCATGTCTGATGTGCAACTCAAACCAATGTTGTAATGTCATTGATATGGAGATAATACATGAAAGTTTCAAAGTATAATTCTAACTTATGTTTGTCTATGCAACTAATATATTGACATAAATAAATTACAACAAGGCCATACACTAGAGGACCCATATCATACACATGCCCCAACTTCATGGTAGTTCTTGTATTTACATACCATGAACCCTTAACAAAGGGGTTTGTATCTTGCACAGTGGTGGCATATTTTATTGACTTTTGTATTTGATTATAGAAAGACTCGATATCTGATGTGTCAATCAATTTGAGAATGAAATGATTCTGATGTGGTGAAAATACATTGAGGTTATGGAGTTTATCATGTTGCTTTCATTACAGTTGAAATGAGTACTTTTGAGATAAAAGGTGCTTAATTGGTTATCTTTCCATATATAAAAAAGGAGAATATATTCCATAAATGAAAATAAAACACTTACCAAAAGAAATCATGAAGATTAAATATACATTGTTTTGAGAGGGGAGGTCTCACAGGAAGGGGAATTTGGAGTTGTTGTTCATATTGAATGATGCCACCCTAGATACTCTATGAATATATGGAAAACAAATGAAAATAATGGGCAACGCGGTAAATGGTTTGTGGGAAAAAAATGGGTAGTTAGTGCTATAAATTGAGACTATGTCCATTCTATCTACTATAGTGAGGAAGAGATGGAAATATTTGTTTGAAATCTTTTAGGTGGATTAGATGCCAAGCAAACTTCATTTCAAATTGATTCACCCAAATGACAAAGTAAATCTTGAAAATGTTATCAATTTGATACAACATGAATTCTTCAATAAAATCTACAAGATTATTTCAAGGGTAAAATGGCATAATGTAATCCAATATGATGGAAGTTAAGAATGTCAGTTCTAGGGTTTCGTGATGCCTTTCACCTAAACTAACCAGAATGGTGACAACCCCAGAGGAGGGAGGTGAAACACAAAAGGGTAGTTTGAACAGATGTTCACCATGGAGAGACTATATATAACAATTTTTGGTGTTGATTTTTAACTATTTTTATCATGTGTGTACTCTCTATTTGCTATACTATTATTATTGTTGTTGCAAATATTGGTGTACGGTCTATTTTAACCTTCTTTGTAACTCATTACCATTTCAAGTTTTTTTTGTTTTCCCTACAAATGGTGGTCATTGTACATGTTTGAAATCAAACCATTAATTTAATGCTAGAGGCATTTCATTCCCAAGACATAATATTAGATTCATCTCTATATCTTCTACACGCCTATTTTTTCATCTAAAATTTGGCTAAACATGTTTTATTATGTTATCTAAACATGTTTTATCATATGTTATCTTTAAAAAAGCATTTTTGACATAATTAATGTCTTCAACTTAGGGTATTCATACACATTAATATCCATATTGTCTAATAATTTGACTCATCTAAATTGACACATGGTGCGTTCTTTACATTTGTAGAGGAGTTGTTGGATATTCAACCCCTATTTTCATTAAGGTGACTAGATTCATCTCAACATATTTATATGATAATTAAATATTATTTTCCCATGTCTAAATGACATCATTCATCCACTCAATGATTTGGGATGCCACATTGGCACATACATGGAAAATACTAGAGAAGGTGATCTGATCAGGTTGGTCAACTATTTTTTGTATTTGGGTAAACAATATTAATGCTTATTGAGGTAGCCCATGTCTTCTATAAGATATAATTATCATATTCCATGAGAATATGTTTTGATTATTGATGTGGTCAAAAAAATTTCAAGCATCCAATAGACTTTCACATTTGTCATGTGTTGATAAGTGTGTTTTGGAAAAATATGTTTGTGACAAATTTGTGTCCCCTATGATTAATGTAAGAGTGGATTTGTTTACCCTCTAAAATGGCTTCCTACACAATGCAAGAATGCAATAGATGAAGATACATGAAAGTATCTATATGGGGTTTTTATTTATCACATAAAATGTGTAGCACCTCCTTCAAACAACCCTATGTATAGAGTACTCTTAGATTTTGATTGAGATGGTTAACTAAAGACATTTTATGTATCACAATAAAGTATTGTTGTCTTCCTCAAATTCTGATTTCTTTAATCATTATATGATTTAATAATAATTACATACTTTGTTTATTCTAAATAATATTTATGAAATATGGATTAGTTTACTCAAGATAATTTCAAAAAAGAATGTTGATATTAATTAAATAAATAAAATTCTAAAAACTTAATAATCTTATATATTAATTTTTCCTTGGATTTTTTATGAATAGATTTTTTAGTCATTATTGAAATGAACTTTCTTGGTATATTTTTATAAATAATCATGTCACTCGTGGGCTGGCTAGTTGCTACAAATTTTTTACAGACACCATCATCTCTTACGTCTGAAGTGTATAATCAATTGGTTGTTCATATAAATTAGATGTAGACTATAGGGACATTAAGCCTCTTTCGTGTCTTACTCAAGAGGAGGCTGTAATCATGGTCATATAAGTTAGTTATATATTGTAGGGATGATAAGACTCTTTCAAGTCTTACTTGACAGGAGGCTATAATCATGTTCATATGAATTAATCATGTTCATATAAGTTAGTTATATATTGTATATTGCAGTGATGAGAAGACTCTTTCTTGTTTTATTTGATAAGAGATTATAATCATGTTTCTTGTAGGCTTCTATGTAAGGCTCACCTCAATTATTTGTTAAATGATTGAACTGCCTCTAAGACTCTTATTAAACAAGAGGCTATAATCAGATTTATCATGGGCTTGTGTGTAAGGCTCACCTCAATTATTTGTCAAATGGCTAAACTACCTATAAAACTGACTCAAGACTCCTAAAATAGAGTAACAAGTTTTGTGGTTGAGAAGTGCATCAGTCATTTAGATATCAGGTAAAGAATGTTCTTTGTTTTTATCATTCTCAAAGGTTTTGAATTATTGTGCTACTGATCTGTTTTCTAGTTTTAATAAATACAATTCGTTCATAATAATTTATCACTAAAGAATGTTAGTTTAGAATTCTTTCCTTTCTGGTCTGTTTATTTTTTTTTGTAAATGTAATCTATTTATTTTTACTAGAATTTTAGATTTAATAAATATTAGAATTGTTATCTTTTTATAGTTTTATATATTATAATTATTCCATTAAATTTTTTGAATTGGATGTGTTGAAAATATAATTCTCTCTAGTTGTAAAATGTTGTTTTTATTGATTTTTAATATAATAGTAGAATTTGACATATAAGTTCTGAAATACACTTAAATAATCAAATTTCATAGCTACTTTCCATTAATAAATGATTTTAATTTTGACTAATGTTTTTTATATTTGATTTCGACATGGGGAGTTTGACATTTGTTCAAATGTTATGTGCATTTTTGTTTTTGCTGTGTATTGGAGGATCCTCCTCAAGTGAATTTTATATGTTAGGATATGACACTATGGATTTGACATCTAATGAAACTATCTTCCTACTTTATGAATGATAGTTGGCTGAGCATGGTAAGGTGTACAAAGAAAATGACCTCAACCAGAAACAAACCGAGTTTCAAATTTTCAAACACAATTTACTTTACATTGACTCCCATAATAAAATAAATGAATCATATGCTCTAGGCCTAAATGAGTTCTCATACCTCACCAATGACGAATTCATGAGTATGTATGTTGGTAGCTTGTTTCCTACTTCCTCTATAGAAACTGGCCATTGCAATAGCTATGCCCATCAGTCTATAGATGATGCTAACTTACCAAAATCTATAGACTGGAGGGAGAAAGGTGTTATAATGGGTGTTAAGAACCAACGCATCTGTGGTAAGCACCCTAACATTTATTTTGATAAAAACTTATTTTATGAAAAATTTACTTTATTCAAATGGGTTTTTGTTTCATGTTTCACAAGATCTTGTTGGATATTCTCAACAATTTTAGTATTTGAAGGAATTAATCAGATTAAGACTGGGAAATTGATATCTTTGTCTGAGCAAGAAGTATTGGACTGTAACTTTGCTAATTAGAGCTATAAATAAGGTGCACAGTCTACAACATTTAAATATATTGTGAAAAATGGTGGTATTGATACAGAGGCTGCTTACCCTAACAAAGAGAAAAAAAAGACATTTTCAATAAGAATGAGATGATCTACTAACCACTCAATTTTCTTTTTTTTTCTTATATCTTCAGTTTTAATGACTCAATCTTGTACTTGGTTACCCTTATTTTACTTTATTTGGATGTTTTATGGATCCCCCACACTTTCCCTCTACCTAACCCCCATGCCCCTTTAATTTTCTTATTTTTTACTTATATCTTCAGTTTTAATGTCTTAATCTTATACTTGGTTACCCTTATTTAACTTTTTTTAGATGGTTTATGTAGCCCCCATGCCTGCCACTTGCCCAGCTCCCATGCCCCCTTTTTTTTATTTTTTTTGGAGTGAGATATTTCTTAATAAGTGTTGAAGTAATTGAATTAAAATCAAACCTAACTTTTTTTAAAACTAAATTTAAAAATTAATATAAACTACTCTCATTTTAAATGCCATTTGGCAACAAATCTTTCTATAATAATTTTGATGCAAGGCTTAATATATCAGTGAAAAATGTTTGCATATAAATTACCATTAACCTAAGTTGTTAATTTGTTTTGTTTTTAAACAATAATTGTGTGGTTTTTATAGAAACATAATTGTTTAATTTATGTATAAAAAAGTAGTAACAATTGATGGATACAAGCCTTTGATTAGTGGTGAGTATAATTTACAGAAAGCTGTAGTAAAACAACCAATCAGTGTGTCTATTGTAGTTGGAAAATATTTCCAACATTACAAATCTATAAGTCTTATTAGATTTATTTTAAAAATAAATGTTTTATTTGCAACAAATAATTATCCTAGATTTTGACTAAATAACTCTCTTTAAATTTTTTTTTGTGGATAATAGGGCTTATTCACAGGTACATGTGGAGCTAAAATAAATCATGCAGTGACAGTAGTGGGTTACACATTTGGTGATGAACCTTGTTGGATTGTAAAGAACTCATGGGGTAAAGGTTGGGGTGAAAATGGGTTCTTCAGGTTTCCAAAAAATATTGGAGATCGATATAGTAAATGTGGTATTGCTAAGTCACCATCACACCCAATTAAAAATGGAAGTAATCCTTCCAACCTTGATCATTTTCCTATTTAGTAAAGGAAATAAACATTTTAATAAGATATAATAAAGATGTGTTATTCACCATTATCTACCACAACTTTTGTGATAAATGAAAGGAGTTTGTTCATAACTATTTGTATATGGATATATTGTAATGGTAGTATTTCTAATGATAATATAAATTTATCTATTCTCTCGTGTCTTTATGCTTTTCTCTAAAATGAAATCAATATGATATTGGAATAGTGAACATTAAGTTTCATAAACATTAAACATATTAATTAAAATATTATCACCATTTTTTAATGATTGTTATACATGAAAGAGTTGTGTCCTCATCTTACCATAATTATTGGTTAATAATGTTTAAAAAATAATTTCCATTATCAATTTTCCTATGTAACTCTCTCTCTCTCTCTCTCTCTCTCTCTCTCTCTCTCTCCTCTCTCTCTCTCTCTCTCTCTCTCTCTCTCTCTCTCTCTCTCTCTCTCTCTCTCTCTCTCTCTCTCTCTCTCTCTCTCTCTCTCTCTCTCTCTCTCTCTCTCTCTCTCTCTCTCTCTCTCTCTCTCTCTCTCTCTAAAATTCACATCTAAATGTGTGACACATTTGAACTATAAAATTTGTGTTAAATAGATTTTTTTAAAAGTGAAATGTACCCTTTGAATGATGTCTAAAACATACCAATGCTTTTGGAAAATAAAAAATTCTTAAACTTTTTTGACGACTATGTTTTCCTAGTTATAGTCTTCAAAATCCATGCTCAAAATCTTATGCATTCACTCTGATCACTTGTTAAATAGAAATTATCCTTCTTGCCAAGATAATATAAAATCAACACATATAAATAGTAAGGATAAAACTATTTTAATGTTTATTTTATACCAAAGAATATTAAGACTTCATTGTTAACTAAAATTCCCTCAAAAGTACAAACATAAAATAATAATAATAATAATAATAATAATAATAATAATAATAATAATAATAATAATAATAATAATAATAATAATAATAATAATAATAATAATAATAATAATAATAAATAACTTAAATGTTTCGATGAATATTTGAATGAATGCTTATTTTAAACTATAAACTGCTTATAAATTTTAAATAAATTTTAATTATATATACTTCCTTTCATAGATAAATGAACTAGAATTTGTATGTATTTATTAATAAATTGAATTCAAATTAGCATTATATTGGTGTCCAAACCAATTCCCAATAATTAAAAATTAAAAAGGGTCAGTTGGACGAGTGAATAAGTGCATTGTATCTAAAATAAAATAGTTACAAGTATTTTTAGATATTATAAATACTCCTGACAACAACAAACAATTAAGTACTAAAAAATCAAATATATTACTTATTAAAAATAAATGTGAGCCTCATCCTATTATGTTCTATGATAGTAAGATTTCAAGAAGTAACACATATAATGAATCTTTAATAATAAGAGTTTTCATAATTGACCTTGAAAAAGAAAATAACTAAGGAAGTGTGATTTATAATGGTTGAAGCATTAATACATGTAATTAGTTTTTTTTGTTTAAATTGTATTAAAATGTATATAAGTAATTTGTTATATACAATTGATGAGTTGTATATTATAATACATTATTAGGGCAAGAGCTATTTAAAATTAATAAAAATATTTATTAATATTTAATTAAGTAATATAATATATACATAATACAAAAATTAATTAATTAATTAATTATATAACTAAATAAAATACGTGATATCTAAAGTTAAGATATGTGTTTTTATTGTTATAGTTTTATGTTGCATTTTGATTTTCATAAAAATATATGAGTATTTGATATGGAAAAATCACATTTAATTGTGAGACATATTTGACCTATAAATTTTTTGTTAAATAGATATTTTCTTGGAGTGCAATGTAGTCTTTGAATGATGTCAAAATCATACCAATGCTCTTCAAAAATAATATAAACAAGTGTAAAACTTTTTTGACAACTATGTTCTCCTAGTATAGTCTTCAAAACCCATGCTCAAAATATTATGCATTTACTTGGATCACTTGTTAAATATAAATTATTATTCTTACCAAGATAATAGGGAAGCAATGCATAAAAATAGTTAGGAAAATAACTATTTTGGTGTTTGTGTTATATGAAATAATAGTAAAAAGTTAGTGTTATCTAAAAATCCCTAGAAAATAGAAACATAAAAAAATACATAAACTTGAATGTTTCAATGAATACTAGAATGAATGCTTATTCTTCTACAAAATGCTTGTAATTTTTAAATAACTTTTAATTATATCTACTTCATTTCATGTCTAAATGAACTAGAACTTGTATATGTTTATTAATAAATTGAATTCAAATCAACATTTTATTGGATTTAAAATTGATCCCCAATAGTCAAAAATTCAAAAGGATTAGTTGCACAAGTGAATAAGTGCTCTCTATCCAAGATACACCACTTAAAATAATTATTAGATATTATAATGCTCCTGACAAGATAAAAATTAAATACTTAAATAATAAATATATTACTTATTACAAACAAAAGCGAACCTCATCCTATTATTTTTTTATGATAATGAGATTTCAAGAAGTAGAACATATAATTAATCTTTAATTATAAGAATTTTCATAATTGATCTTGGAGAATAAAATTATTGAGGAGTTGTGATTTATAATGGTTGATGCATTAATTCATGTAATACGATTTGTATAAATTTTATTTAAATGAATATAAGTGATTTGGTATATACAAGTGATGAGTTGTATACTATAATACACCACTAGTGCAAGAGCTATCATGACACATACCATTTTTTTTTTGGTCCTTATCAATAAAACTCAACTTCTCTATTTTTTTAATAAATAATGTCATTTCATATTACTATAAGATAATTGTGAAGTGTTAAATTTGAAGTTTTAGTTTCTGTATTCTAGAATTCAGATTGAATGACATTAATACAAAACTAAAAAATAAAAAAACATAAAAAATAATATATAAATCTTAGCGCTTCAAAGAAAAATTGAATGAGTGCTTTCTATTTTATACAATGTTTATGAATTTTAAATAGAATTTAATTATATATTCTTATTTTTATGTCTAAATGAACGAGAATTTGCACATGTTTATCCATAAATGAAATTCAAATTAACATTATATTGGTGTCCAAATGGATCCACAATAATTAAAATTTGAAAAGTGTCAGTTCAACAAGTGAATACGTAAACTCTATCCGAAATGGGACACTTAAAATATTTTTTACATAAGATAGATGTTCCAATCAAGAAATAAAAAATGAAATATATGAATTATTACAAATGAAAGTGAACTCTAACATATTATTGTTTTATGATATTGAGATTTTAATAAATAATGCCTATAACATGAATATTTAATAATAAGATTTTATATAACTAAACTTGGAGGAGAAAATAATTGAGGGCTCATGATTTATAATGCTTAATTCATTAATACATGTAATAAATAATTTTGTAATGTTATTAGAATCTATATTTAAGTCATTCGGTAAATACTAAGTGTTGAATTCTATACTATGATGCATCATTGGTGAAAGAGCTACCATGGCATATACTATTCTCTTATCCCTATGAACAAAAATCAACTTTTCCATCTCCAAAGTAAACAATTTTATTTCAAACTACTATAAGAGGACTATAACCTATGAAATTTAAAGTTTTAGTTGTTATATTCTAGAAATCCAATTGGATGACATTTTTAGTTTCTATATTCTAGAAATCTGATCAGATGACATTAATAAGAAAAATTATGGGTACTGACATGGAGATTGTTAAATATTCTTCATAGACACTATAAGAGGAAGCTTCTATAGTGAAAATATTATAAATTTTCTTTAAAACAATTGTTAGTTTTAGGACCTGATTATTAGCAATAGAAAAAAGATGGCCAAAAATATGTGCATCCCAAACAAGAGTCAAATTTTATGATTCAAGAGAGATACTTAAATTTTGTTGTCATAGATCTAAAATTTTGTCACTACCTCCACCATGGTCATATAATTATTTATCTTATTTATTATTCTATGATCTAATAAGACAAAAAATTAGGAATGTTCATGGAATATTGTTTAAGATATGTTTAAATTAAAGTAGATGTGAATATGAAAGTAGAGTTTAATCGATTTATTACACTTTTATATAAATAGAAATGATAAATTAAATTTTGATACTTATCTAGTTTTGTGTCTCTATAGGTCTATGAGTGTGTGCAATTGACAAGAAGAACTAAAGCTAGATCATGAATCACTCAGATTTAGAAACTAGATAAATAGACTTACATAGATGAGTCTAGTAGTAAATGGAGACCTATAAAAACCTAGACCCTTTTTATATATAACAAAGATGTCACTTAAGATGTCTCAAACTGTTATGACATAGATTTTTATTTATGATGGTAAAAAACTATCTTATGCAATATTAAAATCTTACTACGTGCATCATTTCATAGTTTTATATCCCCCTCAAAACCTTATATCAACTTTTGAAACAAGGCTTTCCTGAAGAAAGGAATGGAAAATATGGGTTTACATGACCCAAACTAATTTGACTAAGTGGATAATGAAAATTGCATATATAGGTGGAAAATAGGCATGACCCAACATCATAATGTGCATGGGATTATCTTCACCAATGACCCAAAATGACACATAAGAAATTTAAATAAACATGTGTAGTGAAAAACCATTAAATGAAATAAAAACTTACACTAACACCCCCCCACTTAATTTTAGCCTAAGTTGGTATAAAATTGGGTCCTAAAAATTAAACCTGATTAGGTACCCAAGTACATAACAAATTTGAAGACTAAGAAGCCCCTTATAGAAGATGATGTTGAAGTTTTCAATACTCCAAGTAGAAATCATAAAGTGATCAATTGAAAAGATCATCTATTTGTAGACTAAAAAATCTCCATATGCATCAAACAATGTTTCTTCCCTTTTCAAGAGGAAGAACATGATGAGTGTATTATAAGTCTATCCATTCCATAATGGAAGATGATGGTATTAGTATGAATATCTATAAAAGTGGTCCACATATGATGTGTGGCATAAGTCTAGAAAGGTTATGCATAAGAACTGAAGGTAATGCCACTAAAATAGACCTATTAGAAGACTAGCATGGAATGTTCACTAAAATAATGCCCATATGAAGTGAAGATCATGGCTAAATAACCCTCAAAACTAAATAATAAACTAAGATGAAGCATGTATATCTGTAGAATTAGTATCCATAGTAATAAATGAATCATCGATGTTATCAATAGGTGTGCTCTCACAAGAGATAGTATACTCCTCTAAGGTAAAATTTATGATGGATCTAGAAGAGTAAAATTATGTATAAGAACTGATGTGGATTTTATAAAAAGACATCTTAGGTATTGAAAAAACTCATACCATAGTGGTGGCTCAACAAAGAGAAGAGCGATGTCTGACATAAATGAATCATCACAAGAAATGATAGTAGGAGGAAAGAGTATAATCTCATAAGAGATAACATGAGGTGGAGGAGGATAATAAGATATTACAAGATTTTTAGATTTATATCCAAAAATATTATGTAAATTACTCTAAATAGTTCTAGGATATTTTGTGTGCTCCATATGGTGGTTTAGATCCATGCAAACATTTAAAAACTATTAGCCATAGACCATGTCAGATGAATTGAGCTAGTCATTGAGTTGAACTAGGTCAATGGGTGTAGGCACCTATTCATGTAAAAATAGATAAAGCTCTTTTTGTATAAACAAACTTTTTGCCCACAAATGACATGAAGCATAGTTTGTCCTTCCAAGAAGAAGGAATGGAGATGAATATTTCCTCATATTGTATCTGTGAAATGGATATGTCATGACCATAAGTGACCCAAACTAAGAGTAGAGACACTAAGGAATGTAATGAAAAAACATTGCACAATATAACCTGTAATGAACCCCCCTACCCCAGAGTTACAAGAACAATTTAAGTTCATAGATTCATGTCTTAAAGTATATAAATTTTTCTATTTTTTTTAATATTTGAGAAAAATGAGCCCAAGTCTCAAGTGGGTCAATCAGGCTGGTATAATAGGATATTAACTAGTTATACCAAGTGGTCACTCTAATGACTATGTAAAATAAAGGTGATAATGGCAAAAAATATAGAAAGTAAAAATAGTCAATCCATGGTATTTTTTGGGTAGTGATTGGGGGAATGACAATAAGTGATTTAAGAAATTAAAAAAAAAGTATTCCATTTTGCATACTAACTAGGTCTAACTCAAATCATGGACAAGGATCACTTGAAGAATATAGCTTGAAAATTGTTGAAAAATGTGCAAGTCAAAGATCAGCCTGGAATCTCCTAGGGAAGAACCAGACTCAAAAGTGGACTCCAATCAATATTTTCTAGAGATGATGGTCATGGTGGAAGAGTTGTACCGAGAAAGTAAGAAGATTAATGAAGGTAAACAAGAGGGATAAACCTATAGTAATGGTAAAGGAGAAGAACCTCTTAAACCTCCTCCATCTTCTTCTAAATTATCTAGTTATTTATTTGATGATAAACAAAAGAAAAACTATGATTCTATCTCTTCCATTTTAAATGTTGATGTTAAGTTTGATTTTCTAATTTATAATGCAGAGTTTAGTGTAGATAAATTAGATCATTGGATCAAGTAGATTAACGTATAATATAGGGTTTATAAGATTTTGGATGAAGAATCCAAAATACAAATAGCTACTCTTCGGTTAGATGGTATAAAACTCATTTAATGTAAGACTCAAACACAATAGCATCTATTTAAACATAGTAAAGTGGTTTCTTCTTGGAATGATATTGTTTCTGCATTGAAAAATGAATTTTATCCATTGGGTTATATACAACAAGATACTATGGATTAATAAAACTTAAGTCAAACTAAGGGTCAAAGTTTACAAGGTTATGCTCAAGAGTTTATAAAAATAAATTTAGTTTTGGGCATTCCCCTTTACACTTAGGATACTCTTTTAAATTATATTGGTGGAATACATAGTTATTTGAGACATAAAATACGCATGTTTAATGCCACTAACCTTGATGAAGTTTGTGTCCAAGTTACCCACATTGAATCAAAGGGTAAGGTGACTAAGGAAAACTTCACAAAGAAACCAAGTAAACCATGTAAAATACCTAAAATCAAAGGTAAAGGAAAGGTTAATATGAAAAACACTTCCATGGTCAAGAATAAATATGGAAAATGTGTTTACTTACATTAAAAAAAAAAAAGGTCATGAAGATAAGTTTTTGAAGCTCCATCTAGAACTCAGGCCAAAATGTTTCAAGAATAAGAAAGATAATAAGAAGACTACGATAGTAATCCAACAAGATCTTGGATCTAATATAGGTGATGAGACCAAAATCATTGCTATGGATTTTTAAAGTTCATCTTCTTACTCTTCTATCACTAAATCTCATACTTCTCATTCTTCCTTTAATTCCAAGTCTATGCATAATGAAAAGAAAAGAAATGAGCCTTTCCACATATGCGTTATTTCTAAACATACTAAAATAGATACTCTTTTTTATAGTGGATCATAATTTAATCATATTTTTGAAGAATTGGTCAATAAATCAAGACTTACGAGTAAACCACATCCTAAGAAATAACCCTTAGATTGGGTTTACGATGATGCAATATTACAAGTAACCAAAATAAGTAAATTAAAATTTGCAATCACCTCTAAGTTTATTGATGAGGTAGAATTAGATGTAGTTCCACTTGATATTTATGGAATTATACTTGAAAGTCCATATTTATATGATACAAAAGTAATATTATATAATGAATATATTATAAATTTGTTTGTAAAATATGGGGTTGGATATATGGTAGGATCTCATCAGATAAAGACAAATTTATTGTTTGTATCTATAGTAACAATGAAGGGCTTGTCAATGCAAGCAAAAACTTTATACTCATGATTACGAAACCCAAGGTTGATGAAAAATCCAAGGATCTAAAAGGTTGTGATCCTAAACATAATCATAAAATATTTAAGTTAATGTATAACCATGATGATGTTTTTCAAGATCCTCAAGCTTTTTCTCCTAAAATGTATATATAACATGAGATGCAACTACAAAAATATGCACATCTTCCTAACATTGACATTTATAGGTTGTCCTTGGTGTAAAATGAAGAAATCAAGAAAAAAATTCAATGTTTGTCTAAGAAGGGGGTTATTTGACCAAGCACTTCTCCATGTGGTTCACCAATTGTTTTGGTGCCAAAGAAAGATGGCATTTGGTGAATGTGCATGTATTTACAAGTATTGAGAAGGTAACGATGAAAAATGTCTACCCTCTTACTCACATTGATGATTTTCTAGATCAATTGAAAAAAATTATTTATTTCAATAAGTTAGAATTAAGTAGTTGTTAAAGGTATAATCACTAAGGGCAGGGTGAATCAATGAGCCCAAATAATCCAAATTTAATTTAAATCCTTTCAAACTCTTAATAAATTACCATAAGCATTCATGAAATATACACATCATTCATATCAATGAATAAGAGAGACAATGCAAGATCAAGCACATAACACATGACATATGTGGGAAACCCTCTTGGGAGAGAAGACCCACTAGAACCTATAATTGGACTACTTTCCTATAATAACAAGAACCAATTTATACCAGATAAAACTAATCAAATAACTACCATCCCTTATTTTAGTGAGACTATAATCCCACAAGTAGCTACTACACTTGACTACCTTAGCTACCACAACAACTAAAGCTTTAGCAGGTTTCATCTTGCAAGGAGGCTACAACCCCCTAGATGTTGAGCAACCACAATAACACCTATGAACAAAACATATCTTGAACACTAATTTCCTAAAAATTTAATGAAATTAAAATGTATATCAACACTCTTAAACTCTCCACACACACTCTAGTCTTCACATAGACATCATCTATTCTTCGTTCACTCTCAAGACATCCTAAACATCCTTTTTGATCACTCTAGACCTCTTCACTCATCCTTGACCTGAAAGAGCACTATTATGACATCATAAACATGACCTATAGGTCATACACATAGTACTTAATCTACTCTAATCATCAACCCATCAACTAGGCACACTACCTCTCCTCTCTTCTTCACTTCAATACTCACTCTTCTCACACAAGCCTAGAAACCTTCTCTTTTGGTTTATCTATATATAGAGCCTTCATGATAAAAATATTATTGTTCAGCCATTATACTTGACTTAACCCTTAAGTATTATCTCACATCAAGACATGTCTTAAAACAATCTTCATAGGTTGGCCATAGCATTTATCGGTCACCCTTAAGTAGCTACACCTATTAATTAGGCCCTTGTAGCTCTTATAGGTATCATGGAGATCCATTCACCCATTTATCACTTCATCAATAAAAATAAATAAACACATAACCACTTATAAACATATATACCTACTCTACATGAACCCTTAGTCATCGTCAAATGATCACAATCACCATTACACCCTTTTGTGTATGCTCAATCAACTCAAACATTGACCTTGTAAATAGGAACATTATGAACAAACACATAGTCAACTTCTTAGGATTTGTTCATACTTAAGATTCATTTATCACACCTCCAAATACCACATAGATCATATTCATGAAGTCTAAACACTCCCCAATATCTAATTTATCATGAGATATCAAAACAACATCAAAACAAACTCAAATAATCTTCTCAGGTCACTTGAAGGACATAGTCAAATAGACAGTCAACTTTAAATATCAATATATTTGTTCATAAGAAATTTCAAATCTTCAAATTTATATTTCTAGATTTACCGTGGAGTCCTCTACAAATTCATTTCTTACACCATGATCAAATTCTACATGGATCAAAATTTATAAGCAAAATACAGAGCATTAGTTTTTCCTTTGTAAATTTGAATATTCAAATCCAAATGGTCACGGTTAAACTTGGAACACCTTGTCCTCATATCATGTCCTCACATCTAATATTAAACATGCACCATCGATATTGCTTTAATTATATTGACCTTTACCTTTCATCATTCATTGTTGGATCTTCATCTCGATTATTTAACTTAATGCACCCCATCAATCTCCTATACATAGCTCAGTCTTATTCTATGTTAAACATTGGATACCTTTAAATCATCTCACTCAATACACACCATTGATATATATATGTACAAACATCAACTCACCATTATATCTTAGAATAATCCTAATCTTTACCTCTGTTCAATGTTAAAATTTGAATGCTTGTCCTCATCTCGTTGCTTCTTGATACCTTGGAACAAACAAGCTTCATTGATCCTTTTCTAAGTAGCTAGATATTTAACTTCATTAACCAATGAACACTTTAACTCATTTCACTCAACATGCACTATAGATATTCATTGTATTATCATCCATGAGCCATTAAATCTGCATTTGGTCTTGGTCTTTACCATCATGCAAAATAGGCTAAGTATGTGTACCATTGTTACATGCCTAGAAGGTCAAATCCGTATAGTCATATATTTTACTTTACATGCTTTCATATTCTCAAATTTTAACCATATAAACTAGGAAAAATATTGAACAAACCCATATGACCATTTATTCTTGAAATATTAGTGCATGTCAGATATTCCATTCAACCATACCCGCATTTGACTCATTATTGGAGTATATAATATATACTCCATATATTACCACTTACTTCTATTTAAGTATATTTCACTAGAATTATAGTATGATTATTTACTATACCAATAAGAAAATAACTCATGCCAAGATCACTTTCATTTAGTTCTTTGGCATTTATGGGAAATGACATTGCAAACTATAATGCCCATCTAGAGAGGGGAGGGGAGGTGAGTTTAAAATAAAAATATCTTAGAACATATCTATGATATGAAAAATTTAGAATACCTACTAAAAGTACTAATCCAATCCATAATGATACACCTGAAAATAGAACATTTTTTTTATTTAACCAACTGTTAGGAGAGGCAAGTGTGATAGGTACACTAATTACTAGGAGAAATGAAATTGCAATTAATAATGGGAATGAAAATATAAAACATCTCCTAGATAAGCTTCCTGGCTAGGTGGTATTCTTAATAAAAGAGACATTTGTCGATAATCTTGTGCTTGTTTAGAGAGATCCTCATAAATTATTGATGTATGTTATTATTTTCATCTCTTTCTTGTACTTAAACAAATAACATATTTGAGATCAAATTAATTTCACACCATTGATATTGGATGAGATGAAATTTGGACCATTAGATCTTCCTTTGAAAATTAACTAAGTGTTGAAACTTAGTGCACTTTTGTCTGAGGAACCAACTTTGCACCTTAGTAACTTTGGCTACGCTTAGTCACATGATTTGAAACTTGAACCATATGATCTCCTCACATAAAATAATCCATCTATATATTGAGAAAATCCTAGAACCCTCACACATGTGAGATATGTCAACATACAAATTTCTCCTTATATTTTTTTTACTATAGACCCATTTATGCCTAGATGAACAAAATGAAGAATCAGGTGAATTTTGCTCATGTACACAAGATTTCCAATCATCTTTGACCACTGGTAGGACCCATTACACATTATCAATACTTTAGAGTCATCCCTAATCATCTAAAACCATGACAAAACTAAATATCAACCAAGCATACTTCAAACACACTAGGACAAGCACATTGAACACTTTGGCATTATCACTTAGACTATCAAGGCATTTCATCCACTCACTTGGACACCTCTAAGACATCATTGAAAACTCTCCAACAATATCCACCTTTGAAGTTGATGTCAAAACCCATCATAAAATAATTTTTATCTCACCTCGGTTCTCTCTCTTCAATCACTCTAAAAAATATGAACTTTCTCCCTCTTTGACACAATGACAAAGTGTGCACCAATTGATCTTGAGGACCTAAAATGACTACCAGCAGAAGAAGACCATCTTAGAAAGATATTAAAAACTCACCATTACCTTTATCTTACCTTTTCTTGCCTTGAAAATTTCCTCTTGCTCCATGTTAACACTCTCTTCAAACAAGCACTACAAATAGGCTCTATGTGATAATATAGCAAACAAAAGCATATTGGTAAAAATGTAGTATGACAAAAACATCATGAGGGAAAAACATAGTGAGGAAAAACATGGAATTATTTTTAATGTCACAAAAAATTTCATGAAGAGCATAATTTAGACATTTTAGTGATTATCACATTATTTATTTATTGTCTAGTTCATTTTGGTGATAGTAGTTAACATTTCATGGTGGAAAAGTAATGCACCAAATTTACAATAAAAATAATAGAGGAAATTTTGATTTCATGAGTTTGGACCGTTAGTTGAAATTCATGTCATCTCTATGACATTACCAATACCATTATGTTTTTTACTTGTTACGTTTTGTCCTTGCGATGTTTTATCATACTACGTTTTTGTCATACTATGTTTTTATCGCTACATTATTTACTACTACATTTTTATCCACTTAACAGATACAAATATTTAAGTATAATGGAACTCACTAATAAAAATTTGAGAGGGATTCCTCTAATATTTTTGAGTAATTTCACCTCTTGAGCATCTTCAAATCTTCGCACACCATGAAGAAACACCATATAGGCTTACTAGCCTTCTATCCAAGTTATGACAAGGACCACCAACAAAACTTCATGCCACTCACCAAATAATAAACATCCTCTAAAAAAACATAAGAAATTTCCTTGAAACACTCATCCCTTGATCTTTTTTATAAACTGAACAAAAATCACTCTTCTTACAAGGTATGTCTAGTCTCCTTATAGCCCTACCTAAAACTTGTAGATCCCAAAAATTTTAGTAGATACACTATCAAGACCTAAAACTTCATATCTAGAGCACTCTCATATATCCCCTCAAAAACACCAATTACCATCACCTATATCATCCTTTGCAACATACTTCCTTCATAAACCTACTAGCCAATTAGGCCTCCATCTTGAAAAAACAAGAATAATTTCAAAACCATAAACCTTCATATCTATTTGAAGCTTGATTTGGTAACCCATTTAGATAATTTAAATATTTATAAGCCTCAAAATTCGAATCATAATTCAAACTAATTTTCTAGCATAGCTCAAAACCCTAGAACCTTAAAACAAATAAGGTCAACAAACCTCCTTCTGGTCAACATCCACCTTTGAAACTTCTTGCACACCTAGAGACAACCATCACACACTTGTGTAATAATATTTTAGCTTCCATAACTTTGGGAACCTTTACTTCCTATACCATGGATTTTGACCTGCAATAAGACAAATAAACTTGAGATCACACAAAAACCTCCATACCTTATTTCTTAGATTCAAATACTCAAACCTCTAATCCTCTGATTGAGCTTTGTACCTAAATAATTACAAAGCTACCCTTAAATCGATGTTTCACTTAGATCATGACATATTCAACAAGTCTTAAAATACTATCCAATCACAATCGATACTTATATAGAGACACCTCATCTTTTGAACATTATGAACTTTTATAGCATACACAACTATTCAATAGGCCTTTAATAAGATTAGAAACATCTAGGACATAAGAAGATAGATAGTTGAAACTCACCAATATACCAAATCACCTAAAGCATGATCAATAAGATAACTCCTTAAGATAGAACCACTAATATTCTTCTCAAGATTATTTTATATGACAAATAGATATATAAAAAATAATGCACAAACATACCTTGTTTTCATACCTTCATCAAACAATATATAACAACCACCAAGCTTCTTCTGACTGACAAGTGTCTCCTTGAATCCTAGATAAAGACACCCCTTTGACACAGAGAGACTAAATGTCCTAAAACTTAGGAGACTCCCATATCTCCATATATTTCTCTAACTTGTAATCTTTCCTCATCATCCATTTGATTTTGAATGGATGTTTGACTTCATTCTTTACTTCAAATTTGTCAATAAATTCTAAAAACATAAACTCTTGATTTTCCTTTTTATATATCATGATAAACAAACCATCCTTGATCTCAAATTGATCTCTCTTGATATATATAAGTTTCCAAACCCATGTATGACCTCTTCTTTACACACTAGGAGATCCATATACCTTGTTTTGATTGTTCTTGCAGTAAATAGCAATGTGACCAACTTTATGAGATTTGAAACAAAAAAGACCAGACATATCTTTTGCTTGAAATATTGTGATCTTCCTTTTCTATCTAGATAGAAGACAAAGTATGTATCTTTTTCATATCTAATTTCATTCTTTGTTATAGCAGACAGTCCACCTTGATCATGAATATCCTTCATAGTCTTTGGTATTAATACCATTGAGTGAATTTTAGAAGCATCTCAAAACTATTCTTTCATAATTTGGAGATATGTCCTATTTATTGCAATTGTAGAAAATAATATCATTTTAACATACCTCTTGACTAATCTGAGTTATGATTTCTCCAAGACCATTTTTTGCTTCTTCTAAGGCTCTATGAGGACTCATTCTTGGATAACTTCCTTAGATCTATGACCATACTTTATTCATGTATAAAAATGACCATGAAATAAACTAGCATACCTTGAAGCATTTGGTTATCTAACAGACCTTCTTTTATTGATTTCAAATCTTGCATTCTCCTTGACATACTCATAATTCTCATGCTTCTCTTACAGCTTATCCAACTTGACTATAACAAGCTCATGCTCACTTTTTAGTGACTTCATTTCAACCTTCAAATAATTTCACTCATCTTCTTTGGCTTTCATATGTGTATTTGCAGTCCTTAATTTATCCTCAAGAATACTAATTTTATCTTCATCCTATTTGGTCTTGTTGGCCATGTCTTTCAATCTATATTCTTTAACTTTAATAAACTTTTTCTATTATTGATACTTCTTTCCTTATTTCTTGGACATGCCTAACAAACTTCCCTAAAGATAATTAACTTGTGCTTTAAGACCTTTGATCATATTCCTCATTTTATGATTCCTCTTCTTCTACTCCTTTAGTTCACCAAGTGAACTCATGAACTTAGATTCTAGATTAAATTATTCTTCCTTACTATCATCTTCTCTACTATTATGGAAAACTTCTTTATCAAATAGGATGTCTTTTTCTTTTGAACACAAACTTGTCTTGGCATCTACTAGCTAAACCTTGAGATCATTGATAACATTTTCATCCTCTTTGGCATATTTATTCAAATTAAATATCTTCTTTTCAAGTGCCTTGATCACAAAATTCCACTATTGATTCTTTTTCTTCAACTATTTAGCCATCTTTCTACCAACTCAAGATCTCCTTTAAGCTATTAAGCTTCCTAGAAAGAACTGGCTCTGATACCAATTTTTAGAGGTACAATCGCTAGGAAGGGGGTGAATCAGTGAGCCTAGACAATCTAACTTTAATTTCAATCCTTTTAAAATAATAATAAATTACCACAAGAATTGATGAATCATACACATCATTCATATCAATGAATAAGAGAGGCAATGCAAGATCAAACACATAACACATCACATATTTGGGAAAACCTCTTGGGGGAGGAAACACACTAAAAATTGTAATTGGACTACTATCCTATAATAATAAGAACCAATTTAGACTAGCTAAACTAATCAAGGAGCTATCATCCCTTATTTTAGTGAGACTACAATCCCAAAAGGAGCTACTACACCTATTTAGATGAGCTACCATAACAACTAAACCTTTAGTAAGTTTCACCTTACAAGGAGGCTACAACCCCCTAGATGTTGAGTAACCACAACAAAAAATATTAAAAGAACATCTTCTCAGCACTAATTTCCTACTAATCTAATGGAGATATAATGTTTATCAACACTCTTCAACTTTACACACATACTCTGGTCTTCACATAGACATCATATATCATTCACTCACTCTCAAGACATCCAAAATATCCTTTTGGAATGCTCTAAACCTCTTCACTCATCCTCAACCTAAAAAATCACTATTATGACATAAAAAACATGAATTATATGTCATATACATAGTCTTTAATTTTTTTCCCATTAACCCATCCACTAAGCACACTACCTCTCCTCACTTCTTCACTTCAATGCTAAATCTTCTCACACAAGCCTAGAAACCATCTCCTTTGGTTTCTCTATATATAGATCCTTCATGATAAACAACTTATTGGTTGGACATTAAATTTTACTTAACCCTTAAGGATTATCTCATAATACATGGCTCAAAACAATATTCATAGGTTTTCCATAGCATCTATGGGTCACCCTTAAGCAACTACACCTTTCAATTAGGCCCTAGTAGCTCTTATAGGTCTCATGGAGACCTATTCACCCATTTATCACTTCATCAACCAAAAAAATAAACACAAGAACACTTATAAATACATAGGTCCACTCTACATGATCTCTTAGTCATCCTCAAATGATCACAGTCACCATTACACTCTTTTACATATGCTCAATCAACTCAAGCATTGACCTTGTAAACAAGAACATTATGAATGAACACAAAGCCAATTTATTAGTATTTTTTCATATTTATGATGCATTGATCACACCTCTAAATACCACACATATCATCCTCATGAAGTATACAATTCTCCCCAATAGCTAATTTATCATGAGATATCAAAGCAAGCTCAAATAATCTTCTTGGGTCACTTGAAGAACATAGTCAAACACATACTCAAATTTGAACCTAAATATATTTTAATATATTTAATTTTAGATATTTAAATTTACACTTATATATGCATGTTGGATTCCTCTAAATATTCACTTTTTACACCATGATCAAATTTTGCTTGGGTCAAAAGTTATAGGCAAAATACAAAGCACTTGTTTTTCCTTTACAAATTCGAATATTCAAATCCCAACAGTCATAGTTAAACTTCAAACACCTTGTCCCCATATTTTGTCCTCACATCTTAGATTAAACACACACCATTGATTTTATTTGAAGTAGCTTGACCTTTACCTTTCATCACTTATCATTGAATCTTCATCTTGACTATTTAACTTAATGCACTTTGTCAATCTCCTATACATAACTCGGTCTTTATCTATGTTAAACATTGGACACCTTGAAATCATCTCACTAAATATGTACTATTTATCTATATATGTATGAATATCCACTCACCATTATATCTTAAAATAATCCTGATCTTTACCTCTGTTCAATTTTAAACTTTGAACACTTATCTTGATCTCACTACTTCCTAACACATTATAACAAACAGACTATGTCGATCCTTTTATAAGGAGATCAATCTTTAACTTCATCAACCAACAAACACTTTGACTCATTTGACTCAGCACGCATAATATATCTTCAATTTAGGATCACCCATGATCCATTAAATCTCCATTTGGTCTTGATCTATAACATCATGCAAAATAGACTATGGGGACCATTGCTATCTACCTAGAAGGTCAGATTTGCATAATCATATATTTTACCTCGCTTACTTACATGTTCTCAAATTTTAACCATATAAATTAGGCAAAATACTAAATAAACCCATATGACCATTTCTTCCTAAAACATTTATGTGTGTGAGATATGCCATCACTAAACCACTTACTTGACTCTTTCTTGTACTTAAACAAATAACGTATTTGAACTCATATTCATTTCATGTCATCAATATTTGATGTGATGACACGTGGACCATTGGATCTACCTTTGAAAATTGACTAAGTGTTGAAACTTAGTGCACGTTTTTCTGAGGGACCAACTTTACACTTTAGTAACTTTGGTTTCACTTAGTTTCATGATATTAAACTTGAACCATGTGATCTCCTCACATAGAATAATCCATCCATATATCGATTACCTACTATAACCCTCACATGTATGATATATTATGACATCAAAATTCCCCCTCGAATTTTTTTACTATAGACCCATTTATGAATAGATGAACAAAATGAAGAACTAAGTAAATTCCACTCATGCACACAAGCTCTCCAATCATACGTAACCATTGGTAATACCCCTTGCACATGATCAATACTTCAGACTCATCCCTACTCATCTCAAACCATGCCAAAATTAAATATTAACCAAGCATACTAGGACAAGCACATTGCACACTTTGTCATTGTCACTTAGACTATCAAGGCACTTCATCCACTCACCTAGACACCTCCATGACATCACTATGACATCATTGAAAACTCTCTAACAATATCCTCCTTTGTAATTCATGTCAACACCCATAACAGAATAATATATATCTCACCTTCCTTCTCTCTCTTAAATCACTCTTAAAATAGGAACTTTCTCCACTTTTGACACAATGACAGAGTGGGCACCAACTAATATTAAGGACTTAAAAAGACTACCAATAAGATAAGACCATTTTATAAAGATATTAAAAACTCTCCCTTACCTTGAGCTCACCTCTTCTTGCCTTGACAACTTCATCTTGCTCCATGCCAACACTCTCTTCAACCAAGCACTAAAACCAATTAAGAAAGAACAAACAAAAATACTAAAATATGATGGAACTCACCAAGAAACATTTGAGAGGGGATTCCCCTAATATTTTTGAGTAATTTCACCTCCTAATCATCTTTTTATCTCTTCACACCATGAAGAACCACCATAAAGGCTTACTAGCCTTCTATCTCAAGTTATCACAAGGACCACCAATTAGGAAACATGCTCAAATAACCTGAGAACTCTCTTTGAAACAATCATGCATTTATGTTTTGTAGACACTAAACAAAAATCACACTTATTCTTATAGGGCCTATCTAATCTCCTTATAGCACTACCTGGAACTTGCAAAGCCCATAATTTTAGTAGACACACTAACAAGACCTAAAAATTCATATCGAGATCACTCTCATATGTCTCCTCAAGCACACCAATTCCCATCACATAGATCATCTTATGCAACATACTTATTTTATAAACCTACTATCTAATTAGGCCTCCATATTTACAAAAACATGAATAATTTGTGTTGGTCCCCAAAAATGTCACTTAGTTTTGGGACAACATATGAAGCTATTTTGGCCCTTGCCTTAGTTCAAACAAAAATGTTCAAAAGCGGGTTCAAGTAGCAGGTTCAACATTTGGTTCATCCTTTGGTTCAATGTCAAATGGTTCAAAGGCAAGTTTGATCAAGTGGTTCAATGCTTTGATTCATCCTTTGGTTCAATCAAAAAGTTCGTCAATTGGTTCAAGGCTTCATTTGAACCATTGAACAAAAATTTGGTTCAATGGTTGGTTCAAGCAACAAAGTTTAAAGGAGTGCCCCAAGAGTCAAAGACACAAGTACCCTTGCAAAGGGTATTCCTGTGGCAAAAAGTGACCAAGGAAAACAAATAGACAAAGACAAAATCCCAATAGAATCCCATGGATGCTGTCAAGTGTCGACGGCTAAACCTCACTGAACTTTGTTTTTACGAATTGGCAGATATTTCCATGTGTCCCTATTAAAGCTTGTCGGAAGCCTCCAAGTGTCAATATCCATAGTCTCTTCCCTTAGCTTCACTGTTTTGAGCAAAGAGCATGGTGGACTTAGGGATGAGTGACTAAATGAAGCAGAATGTGCCAAGTGTCTGCATCCATGATTCTAAATTTCTAATAGGTTTCAAAGCCTCTATCAATAAACATTTCTCAGAGTCCCATGGAAGTTGCCATGTGTCTTCACCTGTTTAGTATCAAAATATGCCACGCATCAATTACTAAAGACCAGTAGAAAGTGACTAAGGAACAAAGCATCAAATTGAATCTAGGACCCAATTCAAATAACTAGAAAAGGAGGAACGATGAAGAAAGATCAGATCGCCAGGTAGACGTTGAAAGATGTAAACTTTTAATAGTGTCACTTGTTTCTCTATATTGAGAAAATAAAATGGGTAGATGCCCCTAAGTTCTAGCATGCCTTCTTAACAGATTTCAATGCAACATGATGTGTGACCGTTCCTGAGTCCTTCTTGAAGAGGCTATATAAGGGACTCTCTTATATTGTAAAGGCATCTCTTTTTGACAATCAGAATGAAATTCTGCCCAAATTGAAAGACACTTCTAAGACTTTGAGCTTAGTTTGTTTATCATATTTTGTTATTAGAATAAGAAAGCAAGTGGTTTTTTAGACTTTGTGTTGTAATATCTTTGTTGTTGGGGAAACTATTCTTATGTCTTTTTCCTTGATATATTTTATGTTCCTTTAATTCAACAAGTAGGATTAGTATAATTAGTTAGAAAGGTGTCCTGAAGAGTTAACTATGGAGAGACTTTGTGCCCCCATAATTGCCTTTTAGTGTGTGTTCTTTTCATTTCTGTGTAAAGGACTTTCGGAAGACTTTGTGCCCTCATTATTTTTCGTATCTTACTCTTGAGTAATTTAGGTGAAGACTTTGTGCTGCATCTCGATTTGCTGGTTATTACATCTTTTGCTACATTTTTTTGTAACTACCTGGAGTATTCTTGTGGCTTACTGAATAGTATTTCTAAAAGAAGAGGAGTGCTTTTTGTCATTTTCCTTGAGTTTCTCCTGTGATTTGCATGCATCATCTCTGAATAAAGAGAGATGGATGATTTGTCCTACACTTGAGTACTATTTTCTATATATATATATATATATATATATATATATATATATATATATATATATATATATATATATATATATGTATGTATGTATGTATATATATATGTATATATATATATATATATATATATATATGTATATATATATATGTGTGTGTGTGTATATATATACACATATATATTTATACACACACACACACACACACATATATATATGTACATATATATATATATATATATATATATATATATATATACATATATATATATACATATATATATATACATATATACATATATATATACATATATATATATACATATATATATAGCATACCTACAGGGAACCTCCCCTTGATGAGAGGAGAGATCAATCTCCTTTTGATGTGGTAAAAAATGCACATTTGGACAACCAGTCTTCCCAATTTGGCTAATTAGACCTATTTTGTTTATCAGTACGCTGATCTAAAAAACATTCAACCAACACTTTGAAAATCACAAACCTTCATATCTCTATGAATATTTATTTGATAACACATTTGGCCCATTCAACCTATTAAGAAACCTCAGACTTCAAATCATTAGTCAAACTACTTTCCTAGCATAGGTTAAAACCCTAGAACCTTGAAACAAACAAGGCCAACAAACCTCCTTTTGTTCAATGTCTACTTTTGAAACTTCTTGCACACCTGGAGATAACCATCACACAATTATGTACCAAGATTTGACCTTACATACCTTTGGGAGCCTTGACTTCCTATACCATGGATTTTGACCTACAACAAGACAGATAAATGCAAGAGCACACAAAAACCTCCCATACCTTCTTTCTTAGATTCAACTACTCAGTCCTCAGATCCTAAAACCTAACCAATTATAAATTTCCCTTGAAATCCATGATTTAACTAGATCATAACATCTTAATCAAGTCTTCAAATACTATAAAATCACAATCAATACTTATATATAGATACCTCATCTTTAGAACACTGTGAACTTCCATGGCATACATAAATATTTAATAGGCCTTTAATAGGCTTAGCAAGATTGAAGACATAAGCCTAAAAGAGAGGCCTTAAACTTATAGGCTCACTTTACATCTACCACAAACTGATATTCAAATAGATATTTGAAACAGACCTTTATAATAGAGAATATAAACCATGATCAATAAGCTAACTCCTTATGAAGATAGGACTACTGAGATTCTTTACAAGCTTCTTTTATCCAACAAATAGATATATAAAAAATAATTCACATACCTTATTTTCATACCTTCATTAAAAAATATCTAATAGACACCAAGCTTCTTCTGATTGATAGGTATCTCCTTGAAGCCTAGATGGAGACACCCCTTTGATAAAAAGAGACTAGAAGTCTCAAAACTTATGAGACTCCCATATCTCCATATCCTTTTCTGCCTTGCAGTCCTACCTCATCATCTAATTTATTTTGAATAGATGCTTGACTTCATTATTTGCTTTAGATTTGTCTATAAATTATGAAAACATAAACTCTTGATTTTCTTTTTTGATCTATGATGGTGAACAAACCATCCTTGATCTCAAACTAGTCTCTCCTCATAGACTTAGGTTTCCAAACCAATGTGTGACCTCTTCCTTTCACACTAAGAGCTCCATACACCTTATTTTTCTTGTTATTGTAATATCTAGTAACATGACCAACTTTATGACATTTCAAACAAACAAGATCACTCATACCTTTTACTTGATGATGATTGTGATCTTTATTTTATATCTAGATAGAAGGCAGATTATGTATCTTCTTCATATCTGATTCCTACTTTGTTTTAGTAGGTAAGTGACCTTGATCATGAATATCCTTCACAATATTAGGTCTTAATACCATTGAGTGAATTCTAGGAGCATCTTTCTTCTTATCAAAACTTGAGTGCATATTCAAACTATTCTTGTAGAATTTGGAAATATGTCCTATTTATTGCAACTATAGAAAACAATATCATTTAACATACGTCTTGACTGATCTGAGTTATGATTTCTCCAAGACCAATTATTAATTCTTCCAAAGGTCCATGAGGACTCATTCTTGACTGACTTCCTTCTATATTCCTTAGCTCTATGACCATACTTTATACATCTATAAGAATGATGATGAAATAAACTAGCACACCTTGAAGCATTTGGTTGACTAACATACATTCTTATATTGATTTCAAAGCTTTCATTATCCTTGAAATACTTAGACTTCTCATACTTCTCTTCCAGCTTATCCAACTTGACTATAACAAGCTCATGCTCACTTTTCAATGACTTCATTTCAACCTCCAACTAATTTCACTCATCTTATTTTACTTTTATATTTGCATTTGTAGTCCTTAACTAGTACTCAAGAATACTGATCTTATTTATTGAAACTATAGCAAACAATATCATTTAACATACCTCTTGATTGATCTAAGTTATGATTTCTCCAAGACCAATTATTAATTCTTCCAAAGGTCCATGAGGACTCATTCTTGACTGACTTCTTTCTATAGTCTTTAGCTCTATGACCATACTTTATACATGTATAACAATGATGATGAAATAAAATAGCACACCTTGAAGCATTTGGTTGTCTAACATACCTTCTTGTATTGATTTCAAAGCTTTCATTATCCTTTAAATACTTAGACTTCTCATACTTCTCTTCCAGCTTATCCAACTTGACTATAACAAGCTCATGCTCACTTTTCAATGACTTCATTTCAACCTTCAACTGATTTCACTCATCTTCTTTTACTTTTATATTTGCATTTATAGTCCTTAACTAATCCTCAAGAATACTTATCTTATCTTCATCCTCTTTGGCCTTGTTGGCCATGTCTTTTAATTTATATGCTTTCACTTCAATAAACCTTTTTTGTTATTGATACTTCTTTTCTTATCTCTTGGACATGCATAACAAACTTACATCAAGAGAATCGACTCGTGCTTCATTAACTTTGATCATATTCCTCATTTTATGATTCCTCTTCTTCTTTTCCTTTACTTCACCAAGTGCACTCATGAGTTCATCTTCTAGATCAACTTATTCTTCATTTCTATCATCTTCTGTACTATTATGGAAAGCTTCTTTATCAAACATGATCCTTTTATTTTGAACACAAATTTGTCTTGGCATCTACTAGTTGAACCTTGAGATCATTGATAACATTCTCATCCTCTTTGGAATCTTTCTTCAAAGTACATATCTTCTCTTCAAGTGCCTTGATCACATCTTTCCACTATTTATTCTCTTTCTTTAACTATTTATCTATCTTTGTACCAACTCAAGATCTCCTACAAGTTGTTAAGCTTCCTCCAAAGAACTAGCTCTGATACCAATTATTAGAGGTAAAATCACTGAGAGGGGGGTAAATTAATGAGCATATACAATCCAAGATTAATTTCAATCCTTTCAAAATATTAATCAAATACCACAAGCATTCATGAATAATAACATATCAATCATAACAATTAACAATAAAGACAATGCAAGATCAAGTACATAACACATGACATATGTGGGAAACCCTCTTCAGGGAGAAAACCCACTAGAACCTCTAATTGGACTACTATCTTATAATATAAAAAACTAATTTAAACCAAATACAACTCATCAAGGAACTACCATCCCTTATTTTAGTTAGGATACAATTCCATAAGGAGCTACTACACTTATCTAGCTGAGCTACCATAACAACTAAACCTTTAGCAAGTTTCACCTTAGAAGGAGGATACAACCCCCTATATGTTGAGAAACTAAAAAACACCTATGAACATAACATCTTCTAAAAAATAATTTCCTACCAATCTGATGGAGATATAATGTATATCAACCCTCTTCAACTCTACACACACAAACATCAATCTTCATATAGACATCATCTATCGCTCACTCTTAAGACATCCAAAACATCCTTTTGGATCACTCTAGACCTCTTCAATCATCCTCAACCTAGAATATCACTATTATGACATCATAAACATGACATACATATCATACACATAGTCCTTAATCTTCTTTTCTCATCAACCCATCCACTAGGCACACTACCTCTCCTCTCTTCACTTTAATTATCACTCTTCTTATACAAGCCTAAAAACCATCTCCTTTGGTTTCTATACATATAGCCTTCATGATAAAAATACTATTGGTTGGCCATTAAAATTTACTTAACTCTTAAGGCTTCTCTCACATCAAGACATGAATAAAAACAATTTTTGTAGGTTGGCCATAGCATCTATGCATCACCCTTAAGAAGCTACACCTTTCAATCAGACCCTTATAGTTCTTATAGGTCTCATGGAGACCTATTCACCAATTTAGCACTTTATCAAGAAAATTAATAAACACAATACCAATTCCAAATACATAAGTCCACTCTACATGACCCCTTAGTCATCCTCAAATGATCATAGTCACCATTACACTCTTTTGCATATTCTCAATCAACACAAGCATTGACCTTGTAAACAAGAACATTATGAATGAACACATAATCAACATATTAATATTTGTTCATAATTAATGTTCATCGATCACACTTCTAAATATCACAAAAATCATCCTCATGAAGTCTAAAACACTCCTCAATATCTAATTTATCATGAGATATCGAAATAACATCAAAACAAGATTGAAAACTCTTTTCGGGTCACTTGCGGACAAATTCAAATACATAGTAAAATTTGAGAATTAATATCTTTTAATATACATAATCTTAGATCTTTGAATCTATATTTCTATAGGTGCCTTGGAGTCCTCTTCAAATTCACTTTTTACACCATGATCAAATTCTGCTTGGATCAAAAGTTATTGGTAAAATATATAGCATTGGATTTTCCTTTGAAAATTCAAATATTCTAATCCCAATATTCATAGTTAAACTTTGAACACCTTATCCTCATATCATTTCCTCACATCTTAGATTAAATACACATTATTAATCTTCTTTGAAGTAGCTCAACCTTTACCTTTCATTGCTCATTTTTTGATGTTCATTTTGACTATTTGACTTAATGTGCTCTCTCAATCTCCTATACATAGCTCAATCTTTATATGTGTTAAACATTAGACACCTTGAAATCATCTCCCTCAATACACACCATTAATATATATATGTACGAACATCCACTCATCATTAGATCTTAGAAGAATCCTAATCTTTACCTCTACTTAATGTTAAAATTCAAACACTTGTCCTCATCTCGTTGCTTCCTAACACTTTAAAACAAACATTCTCCACTGATCCATTTGTAAGGAGCTCGATATTTAACTTCATTAACCAATTACACTTTAACTCATTTGGTTCAACACACATAATGTGTCTTCACTCTATAATCACCTGCAAGCTATTAGATCTCCATTTGGTCATGATATTTAACATCATGCAAAATAGACTAATAATGGGGACAATTATTATCTATGTGGAAGGCCAAATTTTCACAACTATATAGTTTACCTCACTTATATTTACTCAAATTTGTACCATATAAACTAGGCAAAATACTAAACAAACCCATATGACCATTTCTTCTTGAAACATAGACGTGTGTGAGATATGCCATTACCAAACTACTTACTCAAATCTTTCTTTTACTTATAAAAATAATGTATTTAAGCTCTGATTAATTTTGGGACATTTATCTTTGATGTGATGAAACATAGACTATTAGATCTGCCTTTGCAAATTGACTAAGTGTTGGAACTTAGTGTACATTTATTTGAGGGACCAACTTTGTACCTTAATAACTTTGGTTGTGCTTAGTCACATGATCTAAAAATTGAACCATGTGATCTCCTCACATATGAAAATCCATCCATGTATCAAGAGGATCCTATAACCCTCACACATGTGATAGATGATGACATCATAATGCTTCCTTATAGTTTTATGTTATAGACCCATTTATGCCTAGATGAATAAAATAAATATCTGGGTAAATTCCACTCATGCACACAAGCACTCTAGTCATCCTTGACTACTGATTGGACCCATTTTACATGATTAATAATTTAGACTCATCCCTAAGTATCTCAAACCATGCCAAAACTGAATATGTTGCAACCAAGCATACTAGGACAAGCACATTGTACACTTTGACATTGTCACTTAGACTATCAAGACACTTCTTCCACTCACTTGGACACCTCCATGACATCACCATGACATACTTGACAAATATCCAACATAAGTAAGGTATCTTTGAATAGATGGTTATGCCCTTTTTACTTTCTAATTCACCCACCACCTTTTTGCGGGTTATGAATGATCTATTTAGGCTATTCATAGATGTTTTTGTTATCATCTACTTAGATGATATCTTGATATTTAGTAAAAAAATTATGGTCATGTTAAACACATTAGAAAAGTCTTAGATATTTTCTCCACACTCCAGTTTATAGATTTATTTATATATAGTGGGGACGTGTTTTGAAAACATGTTTTCCACATTAACACAGTTTTCAAATTTCCTACATTTTATAGTTATATGATTCAGATACACATTTGTGGTTGAATTCTATAGAATGGTACCATTGTTATACATAGTTTCATCATGAGACATATCTAAGGTGCATATGCTATGTAATGTGAACCTAATATTGTAAAATCAAGTCATTTTTAGATTTCAAACACTTTTAGGGACTATCACCACCCACCAAGCTTTGGGCATATAGTCATTTTTGTCACACCCCATCCCATTTATAACCTCTATAAATTATGTGCATCTTTAGATACTCATTATCCACTCTATTGAAGTTGGTAAAGCGAAGGTAAAAATGAATCAGAGTAGAAGTGAGATGAAATTGGAATAATAATGTGCCACATTAAGAAAAGTGAACAAAAATACACTAGTTGTTTAAGCTTTACCCTAATGGGTGTTTTTTTTTATTGAAAACAAGGAAAAATAGGGATAGCTCTAACCTCTATGAATTGTGTGCATCTTTAGCTACACACTCTCCCCACCATTGAAGTTTATGGAGATGAATGGAAAATGAATGGGAGAATAAGTGAGATGAAGGTGGAAGAATAATGTGCCATATTAAGACCAATGACAAAAATGCACTAGTTTTTTTACCTTTACCTTTGATGGGTGTTCTTTTTTTTTTTGAAAATAAGGGAACATGGGGATAGCTCTTCAGACATAAGCACATGTTATATGTTTCATGACTTTATTGATTTTATGATTTAGTAAATATGAATCTTTATATCAAAAAGGTCTTGATTTATTATTATGTACTATAAACCAAAAATCATGAAGTCTCTCCATAGAATAAAGGATCATTATAAGACAACCTTAAAAAATTGATTAATCAACATCCACTACAACTCCTAATGTTTTTGTGAGATATATATATAATTTATCAAATATATAAGACAAAAATAATCCATAAAACTACTTGAATACAAATCTATCCCTAAATATGCTTACATCTAGGTATTTACTTACCCCTTAAGGATTTACCACATCCTTTTTGTATTTTGGAGAAATCAAAAAAAGAAAAAAAAAAGGAGAAAAACCTTTAAATTATAGTGTATGTCCCTAGCATTACAAAGATAATGTCTATGATTTCAAGTTTAAATTCCTTATCATTAATATGTGGGATAATAAACTCAAATTTAGGTAAACTTATCAATTAAGTTAAATTTTCTCATGAATCAACATGAGTAAAATTTCAAACACTAAAAAAATGGGAAATGTATAATTCATTTAAAAAGATAATTCTCAAAAAAATATATGATTAATATTTATTTACATGTCTTTAACACCAAATCATATAGTGCGATTGTAATAATGAAAATAAATATCTAGCTGTAACTTTCCCTAGACATCTCTTTCCTTAAATAATTGGGGACTATGTAAACCATAAATCTCAAGATTTTAACTCATTGAAATGCTGAGAAAAGTAAATTAAAGGTCAAAAAAATGAATGGTTAAGTAAATTTGTAGCATAAAAAAATGGAAGCTAAAATATAGAGTTTAAGACCTCAATTTCTTGTCCCAAAATTAATGTCATTGCATCATTGACTCAAGCCACATATCAAACATGGACCCTTTCCATAATCAATTAAATCCTCATCCACACTTGAAAATTAAAAATGACTAATCAAATATGTTTCCACCTTAACAAATGTAGACCTATTTTCAATGGGTGTTGGTCATGTGATTCTAATGACTACCTTGAATTTGGGTCTAATGTACGATATAGGCCCCCTAGTATATGACATCATTTGAAATACCTTGCCATTTCCCTTCTCCATCATCACTCATCTCACCTTGAAATATTTCACTATTTTCATGTTTTGTGTGGCCTTATCCTTTTTTTGAGTGATATGAGTATGTAATTTTTGTTTATTCTTATTAAGCTTGATAGAATTTCTTTGTGTGTCAATATATTAGAAACACTAGTGAATGGAAGTTGCAAGATAAATTTGGGGACCTCAATGTCTTGTCCTCACATAAAAAATATTACAATGCTAATTCGAGTAGCATATTAAATGTGGATCCTTGAAAAAATTAAATACACTCTCATGATGTCCTCATCCACCCTTGAAAATAGAAAATGGCCAATCAAAGATGCCTCCACCTTGCAAGTTGTAGACCCCTTTGATATGGGTGTAGGACATGTAAATCTAAATAGTGATATTATTTATCTATCTTTGGTGTACAATATGAGCCCTATAGTGTATGATACTAAATATAATATAATATAATATAATATAATATAATATAATATAATATAATATAGGGTAACCTATATTATATATCCAATAAATGTTAGAATAATATTATTAAATAAATATTAAATATCTAATTTAATATTAAATGTATTATATTTAATAAATATATAATAGTATTTAGTAATAATATATAATATTTTATATATTAAAATGATACTTATCATATATTTAATCATTATATATTAATAATATTTAATATAATATATATTATATATAAATACACAACTTATATATTTGGATTCTTATTATTATTAAGTATTATAATTAGTGATAACATAGAATTAAAAGATTGATATTTATGGCTTCCAAAATCTACATTTATTTATAAAAAGAGATGTCACAGAAAATTGACATATTTATTTCCATCAATTTTTGTGATCACAATATGTGATTTGGTTTTATAGATATGCAAATAAATATTGATCATAGTTTTCTTGAAAAAAATCTTTTTCTAAAAAAAATTACATTATAGTTTATCTGCATTTATGAAGTTTAAAATTGTCTACCCTTGCTTAGTTCTTATTACATGCAATTTTTTAGGATGTTTCTTATTTTTATATGATACCTATTATTGATTATGTTTTCCATCCATACTTCAAAGAGGGAACCATTACAACACTCTCCACCCTTTTTCTATTTTAATAAGTTTTGATTTCCCATCTAGAGTAGCAACTTATAGATGTATTTTATTTTATATATTATGGAAGCTTTACATTGCACTCCTATTGATGTGATTTTTATTTTATTTTTTGCCTTTGTATGTAAGGTTCAAGTGGAAGGTGGGATTAACTCCCTAGATTTGGGAGGGATCCATTTTTAGTTGAAAGGTTAGCACAACAACATGTATTTGATCCATGACCATTGACACATAAATGTAAGAGAATGTAATTTGTAGAGAAATGGCTATTTTTATTACTAGAATCCAAATTATAACATTAAATAGTATGAAAAACCAATTTATCAAGCTTTTCAATGTGTTGCAACAACAAGGGCCATGCATCAAATATGTAATTTAGGGTTTTAATATCTAAATTCATATGTTGTATGAAATTGATTTTCATGCTTTTGGACAATTTTTTTTTTTTTTTTTTTTTGAGTATTTTAAGGCTATTTGATATGTATTCACATAAGTTTCTATACAATAACTTAAAATTAAAATCTAGCAATTTTAGTTACTAGAGTCAATAACAAAGGGGTTTGTAGCTTTAGATTTTTTATCTAGACCCCTTTAGTATTATTTTATATATGATGTGATATAATCACACACACACACACACACACACACATACACACATTATATATTACTATAATATTATTATATAGTACTTATAAGATTATATATTACAAGATATTTATTCTATATATTATAATTATGAATCTTACTAATTCTCAAAGGGGATCATAGTCATGACACATAATCTGTTTCAAAAGGTACTTAGCATGTCATGTTAACATTTACCCTTGCCATTTGCCACTCACACTAATTTACAAAAAATAAAATGGATTTAAAGATTGTATTTTTATTTTTTCAATGGCATTTTCTCCTCCTCTAGTCCATGATAATTCTATATTATTAATGAATCTTATGTCGAACTATCTAATCCCTTAAAAGTAAAAACGATGTGAATATTAATAGTAAATCTTATGTCAAACTTTTATCACCTTGTAGGTACAACCTCACTTCCCCTTCATCTACCACACCACCAACAAAGAAGATAGGGGGGTGAAGAGGAAAGGGAAAGGGAAAGGGAAAGGTGCTTGATTTACCAATATAATTAGAAGGTAATATAATTGAGTCAAGATTGCTAGAAAGAATTGTATTGGTGGGTTTGTAGTGCACTCAATAATACCCATGTTTAAGTCTATCTATCAAAATGGTTGTTGAAATGCCAAAACAAACCTTGGACATTGTAGTGCCCACACCTCCACCATCTCATATTTCATTAGTTCAATATATGAGTAAAAAATGCAAATCCACATTGATATCACTAATATATGATATGTATGTGTGTATATGACCATTAGTAATATTAAGGGTAATTATGTTTATCATTCACACATTCTTCTTACATAGTGCTTTGAAACAAAGGAAACATCAATACCCAATGTAATGATTTGACTTTTTCAAGACTTTTTCCTTAACCTCAGGATAAAGGAAAATAGGTTCCAATAAGAGAATACGTTTCATGTATTATTTTCCACTCTCAAACATAAAATATCTTTATACTTTAATGTTTTTAATGAATTATAATCATATTAGTCTATGTGGAAATCATTTTAATCAATTTTATAAATAATTGTGTTTTACATCCATTAATCATAGACAAGTATTTTAATTCTATAACTATACATTATAATTTAATTTATTTATTTGTATTATAATTATCTATAAATTACATTTTCTAATTGAATCTTGTATTTCATCATTTATTATAATTTTTGATATTTTTCCAAAAAAAATTCTAGTACATTTATTATACCTTTTTTATTGTTTATTTTTTTTAAACAAAAAAAATTATAAATATTTTTTTCTTTTAAATATTTATATTTGAATAACCCATATATTTAATTCCATAATTAATTAGAAATTTGTCTTGCCAATTTATCCTTTCAATATTTCTCACATCCAAAATTCATGTATACTCCATCTTTTTTCATCAAAATACATATATTGTATGCATTATGCACAGCTTTCAATTTAGTTTGGAATCACTACATGCTCTTAAGGTAGTAGGGAAAATATATTTTTATCCATTTACATGTTTTTATTATTCTTTCTTTCATTTTTTTTGGCTTAATTTTATAGGGAACAATGCTTTATCTCATACTAATATGTGTTGTTTTGTTTTGTTTTTTTGGTGAAAAGGGAAAAGACTTTTTATCTATTCCTAACAATGGATTTTTTATTAGTACCTTCTAATTTTATTCTATTAGTACCTTCTATGTAGGTTAACTATATTTATCACTTTTTCTAGTAGTTTGTATTGAAAAATGTGAAAGGAAATATTTTTCATATTCCTAACATTTAACATTAGCTTTACAATATGTATTTTATTAAAAAAAATTATTTATTATCTTTTTATTGGTTGAAATCAGGGGATGTGAACTATTTTATTTTGTGTGTGTGCACGTGCATGTGTAAATACATGTGTGTGCACATTTATGTAAGTGTAAGTGTAAGTGAGAGTGTGTGTGTGTGTGTGTGTGTGTGTGTGTGTGTGTGTGTGTGTGTGTGTGTGTGTGTGTGTGTGTGTGTGTGTGTGTGTGTGATCTTTAAATTATTTCTCATGTTAATTTTTTAAAATGATATATTAAATTTTGTGGTCATATGATAGTATGTGTAGAATATTCATCATTGGAGCATATTTTTCCTCCTTTTTTGGTGGATTCAATTCACACACTTGAGAAGGATTCAACGTCCTTGAATCAACCATAAATGAAGCACTAGATATCTAAAAATCCTCATACACCTGCCATTTATATTTATATCTCTCACTACATATATTTGAATCAAAAGACTCCATATCTATGTTATTATTATTATAATCATTGTCCTATTTTTTCTAAATTTTGTTTCTTTTAGTCTTATATCTCTCTAGAATCACATTTAGATTCAACACAAATCTAAACCTTGGAGTTCAAAAAAATTAACTTTATATGGCCAAGGAACTAATTTATTTATAGGAAAGGTTTATGTAAGTCTTTTCTCAAGTGGAAGTGACTTATTCAAAATCAAAATGTAAGGCTTTTCTCAAGAGGATTTTCTAATAGTTTGTATTAAAAAGTGTGAAAGTAAATATTTTTCATATTCCTAACATTTAACATTAGCTTTACAATATATATTTTATTAAGAAAAAATAAGTTAATTTATTATCTTTTTTAATGGTTGAACTCACGGGATGTGAATTATTTTCTTGTGTGTTTGTTTGTGCATGTGGGTGTCTATGTGCATGCACAAGCTTGTGAAAGTGTGTGTGTGTGTGTGTGTGTGTGTGTGTGTGTGTGTGTGTGTGTGTGTGTGTGTGTGTGTGTGTGTGTGTGTGTGTGTGCGATCTTTAACTTATTTCTCATGTTAAATTTTTGAAATGATAGGTTAAATTTGATGGTCATATGTGTGGACATTAGAAAATTGCACACTTACAATTTTTGATGACTAAATGCCTTGAGACCCCCTAAGACACCCTAAACCTTGTTAACCCTTAACCAACCCCTCTTAGCCTAACCAAATCATTATTCTCCTAGTCACACAGTACTATTCAAAATTACTATTTAAAAGTACTATTCATTATCACTGTTCATCATGGCACCCACTATCACTATTCATGATGGCATCATAAGGGACATGGAAAGTGATATAGCAAGTGAAATAGCTTATAAGAGATGTGGCTTGATGTGGGACATCATACCCCACCTGGGACCCTTACCCAAGGTGTTTAATGACCTCATTTAAGCATCACAAGGGTCCCACTTTGAAATATGGAAAAATTCAACTTAAGGGGCCATCATTCAACATGTGTTTTTCCTTCACATATGAAAGTGGACTTCAAAATGAGATACCTACCTCTTTAGTGATTTGCAAAAGATAAATGACACCTATTTTTTACTTTCCAACCCAAATGGGAGACCCATGATCAAGGTGGGAATCCCACAAACCTCATATTTTGACTCATTCATGCACCCACATGGAAAATGGCACCACATTTTATGTTCCATCTCTTTAATTTATTGGATGAAGACAAAAAAGGGTGGTGAAAAGTATTTGGCCTCATTTATACCTATGTGCATGATTCCCATTCAAAATTGGATTCATGTGCCAGGTGGGAGAGACACAAACCCAAATGAGAGACCCATTATCAAGGTGTGAATCCCACCAACCTCATATTTTTACTCATTCATGCACCACATATAAAATAGCACCATAATTCTACTATTCCCTCTTTTGGCATGATTCTTCACAATAAATGCTATAAATACCCCTCTCATGCACCCAAGTTTAAGCTAGAAGTTAGTATCTGGTTATTAACATCTTATTTTAGGTCTCTAAAGTAGGTCATCACTTTGGAGGGCATCCACATCTTCTAGGAAAATAATTCAAATAAATGAAGCTTTGTCAAGATTGCCTCAAGACATCTTCAACAACATCATCAACAACAACAACATTCTTCTTCAAGATTTGAAGGTAACATTTGATTTTGTTTATTCAATTTAATCATATCATCCCCTTGGATTTTTAATATATTCATCCCCACTTATCTATTTTCTCTCTTTTTCATTATCTCAATCCATTTTCTCCATTTCCATCTTTTATCCAATCACACGTTTGCCATGTTTACCCTTCTTATCCTCTTCCCCTTTTTCCATCTTAACTACTTACCTTCTTACCTCATCAACCATTCACCCACTTATCCCATTTTAATCTTTAAATTTGTATTACCTTAAACATTTATCAAAAAACCAAACCACGTTTCTTAAATCCCTTCTTAAATTTCCAAACCAAAACCATAGCCTTGTCTTGACTAATTTTCAGCATTTGCTGCTCTATTTAGTCATTGTTTTAAAAGAACTTAACTTTCTTGTATTAATTTAGTTATTTTTTTTTATTTACTTGTATTTAATTTAAGTTATTTTTTTTAAAATTCAAGTATCTTTCATTTTTATTCACAAACTTAAGTGTTAAAATAGTGTTAAGATCCTAGGAGCAAAAGATTTTTAGGTTTAGGAAAGATACTTAAATTTGTTTTTATTTACTTGTATTTAATTTTTGTTTTTATTTACTTGTTTTAATTTAAGGATCTAGCTCACACTATGCAATCCACCCAACTATTTGTCTAACCAACGAGTTTTGTGGTAGTGATTTATTATTTTAGGTCATTATTCCCTATACAAATAGTATTTCTCACAAATTTTGGATTCAACATGTGTGCATTCAATAGGTATTCTCCTACACACCCTTCTTAACTAATTTCTTCTTTTCACACTTAATAAAAAGCAAAAATTAGACAGAAACCTTTTGACACGTCTAGTGGTACTCTTGAGTTTTATCGGATTCTTAGATTCTAAAAAATATATATATTTACATTATTGAAATTCATTTAGTTTAATTCTTATAAAATTAAGGTTCTTTATTTACCAAAAAAAGAAAAAAAAAATTAGTTGCATTTTTTAGAAAATTAAATTTTGTTGCATTTCTACAAAGAAAGAAAAGAGCATTCATCCTAGGATTAGGATTGAATTTTCATGTTGAATTAATTTGAATTTTAGTTGTTCTTATCTTCATTCAAATAATTTTTAAAAAAATGATTAAAATTGAGTGCATCCATTGATTTCTTGCTTGATTTTAGCTCACCTAGTTTAATTAAAAGCATTATGAATTAATTGTAGTTCTCAATTGTTACGAAAACCAAAACTTTTTCATTAAAAAACATCAAAACACACTTGAGACAAGGCCTAACTAGGATTTCATCACCTAAAAAATAACTTCACCATTTTTTTGTTATCTTACTTGAATTTAATCATTGAGGGGATAACCAACTCAGTTCTCTGGCTGAGTATAAACTCTGGAAATCAATACATATTAGCTAAGCACTCACATTGGCTGCAAGATTAGACATGAGGGGAGTAAGCTCTGAGTACTAATCCATGTACTTATTCCAATACAGACTTATATTGAGTGCCTAAACATAACCCAAAACCAAACATAGACTACCTTGTTTAGGACCTATTCAATCCAATTTCCTCTTCACACTTTTCTAAGGCATAAGCCAAAAGAGAGATTAAAAATAATCCTAGGATTTAACGCACTCTTAGTGAATGCATTATTTTCCTTGAGTATTTTTATATCTCTTTGTTTTATTTTTGAGAACGTATTATGGTTTTATTATCTTCTCAGATGGTTCTCACTTGCCAACAACAAAAAGACCTTGAGGAACAAAGCCCACCACCAAATAAATTGTCACCAACTTCCACTTCTTCATCCATGGAACACATTTCTAAACCCACAAATTCCCATCACTCTCTAAGAATTCCTAATTATGTATTCCAAGGAGATGCATATTTTTTGATCTCCTAAACAACAATCATGCAGCCTTATAACACTACCTAAGAACCACATCTTACCAAATCCTGATTTTGACCCCACCCATAGATCTATCTTATGGCATGTCTCTCCACCTCATGGGGAATACATCCACTACCATGGTAACTACTCAAATTTTAGTTTCCCAAATGTTATCATCAACCAACAACTCCCTCAAAACTAACCCACCAACCTAAACTACCACTTCCCTTATACCTCTTACTAATCACTTCTCTACAATAGAAGAACCTACCTCTAACACTATCCATCTTCCTTTAGTTACCTCCAATCCATCAAACACTACTCAAATTACAAACCTTGTGGTGTCCATACCCTCTTTGTTACCACCAATCAACATATGAGTCACCATCCTTCCATCAGTCACTAACCCAGCCACCACTCTGACCCAAAACACAACCTTTAAATATCTTCATAACCCACAAGAACATATGCCCACTATCTAACCACCTGTATCTACCCAATAATTAACATATAAATACAAATATATATCTTCCATCCAACCTCTAAATAAAACATACCAATACATGGAGTCATCTTAGTCATCTACTAGTTATTCACACATTGCCCAACCTCAATAAAACATACCATATAACTACGCAACCCAACAACCTCAAACAAACTTTATGGAGTTTATCATGGAAAAGATGACTACCCTTGAGTCATCCATATTTGGAGCCCAGAATATCTTATCCTTTGATCAAATTTGTAATGAGCCTATTCACCATATGGTCCCCATCAAACCTTATCCAGCCTAGTGGGAACTTCCAAAATTTACCAAGTTTAATAGTAAAGAAGACCCTCAAAAAATTTAAAATAATTTAGGAATTCATGCTACTTGATTTCCCATGATGATGATCTTCTACTATGTACCTTTCTTATGTCATTATCTGAACCAGCATTAGATTGGTATAGTTCTATACCCAAACATTCCATCCTCTCTTTCACCCAATTAGTCCAAAATTTCTTGGATCAAATTTTTATCAATATATCCAAGAAAGTTTCTATTAACGACCTCTACTCCATTCATTAATTCAAAGATGAATCTATTATCAATTTTGTGGCTTGTTAGAGGAGCCTAATCAACCAACTTTCCTTTTCATTACCTTAACTTGAGCTTATAGATCTCTTCATCCAAGCATGTGTAAAACATATTTCATCCACATTGCGTATCCAAATCTTTCAGACCTATAATGAAGCTTTTACCATGGGTCACAAACTAGAGAACAAAGCCATTGATGAAGGAAGGTTAAATTTGAAGATCAAGAACTCAACTTACAAACCCAATGAGCCCTTTTCTTCCAAATCAAACAACCAAACCAATTCCAACACTAAAAACAAAGAAACTACCAATGTTATTATCCTCAAAGCCACACCACCACCATCTACAAACCAACAGAACCTAAGGAACCAAACCTCTAATTCCTCTAATTATTTAAACCAAAACCAAAGGAACCAAACTTGAAATAATCATAATAAATTAACTCCACTTGGGGAGCCCAATCTTTTTATTTTGGAAAAGTTACTAAAAGCCAATATCATCCAACTTCCACCAATTAAAACACCCTAATAGTTTGATGTTTCTCAACCCATACTAGGTTGGTATAATGAGAATTACCATTATGCCTTTCACCATGTCATAATACATGACATCAATAGGTGAAACACCTTAGAATACCTTGTCTAATCCCTCATTGACAAGGAGAAGCTTACTTTGGACAATCCTAATGCACCACAAACTAGGCTCTCGACATATTCTGCAAGCCTTTTTCTAATCATGATTCTTCTACCCCTTACCATGATAATAAACTAGACCCATCTCATGAGGCACATAATATTAATGAGGTTACTAATGAACCCATTATTGAAAAAAACATTACCTTAACTACCTCTCTCCCCATACCCCTAATAGAAAAAACAAATTGCCTTCCATTCCTTTAAACACACAAACAAATGAAGCCACCATACCCACACCTCCATTGGAGGATACCACACCTACATCCCATATCATAAAACTATCCACCCCCTATTTGGAAGCTATCTCACAAGAGAAGATGACTTCATCCACCCAACCTCTAATTTTAAAACCTTCTACCATAGGTCAAGACAAATTCAAGGGAACCAAACTAGAACTTTTACCCCTTCTTTGGTAAACTAACCTATCCCTTACAAACTAAAACCTCCACCCTACAAACCAAAACCTCCTCTAAATTAATCAACCCTCAAACACCTAAACCCACCAAGACAACTAAATTGACCAAATCCCCTCCAAAACTAACAAGTAAAACAACCAAAGAAGTAAAACCACCAAAAGGCCCAAAACCTTGAATTTTACCTCCCTCAACATTTCCCTCAATTTTGGGTCCTCATCCCTCTACATTTAACATGAAATCCATCATTTTTACCAAAACCCCATGACCTTTATTGGTCACACCTTCATACTTTCTTTCTAAGACACCTTTCCTCACTACAGTGACAATTCCTAAGTTATATACCTTTCCCTCCTCTACCTCTAACTTGTCAACCATATTTCATAAAAAAAAAAAAAAAAAACCAAGCATACCACTTTACCCAAGACACCTACCACAAAACTTACATCCACACAACCTTCTACTTCAACACTGAAAACAAAAACTGCTAAACCTTTACCACCTTTAGTCGTATCTTACTTAACTTTCTTTAGTGGTTATTTCAAAATTCTTCCTTTATCTTACCATTCATCAAACCCTTTGACCCTTCATGTACCAAACCCTCTTGGTTCAATCATAACTGGACATGTGCATACCATAGGGCACCAGGACATGACACAAAAAATTGTAAAGCTCTCCAAGAATTTATTCATAGCCTATATGAAGATGATGATCTATTATCAGAGAAACCTCTTTCATCCCCATTTCTAATCCAACCACCAATTAAACCCATCTAATCTTTAGTATCACTCAAAAGTAAAGAGGAGGAACCAAAGTAACCACCCAATCTAGAAAACCCCCTTCTCTACACTATTCACATGGTTACCTAATCTTGAGCCCAAAAGAAGGATAAAGGGAAGGCTAATGCATCCATTCCTTGGAATTACCCCTCCTCTAACTTCCAAGAAAATAATACCCAACCATCTATATATTTAAGAAAACCCAAGGTGTCTATCTTAGGTGCCTCCCCATCTAACCCTAAATACCCTAACGCATATGCAATATCCATTCAAAAAGCTATCCTCAAGAAGCTTCACCAAACTCTAGGAAAAATGAGCTTATATGAGTTAGTCTCTACCTCTCCCCATCAATTCCAAAAACTCATATAAGCCTTTCAATCCATCAAGGTTCAACCCAATTACCCTCAACCTCTAGCCACCTTGGTTAGTGCCTTTCAAACTTCTAACCTTGTCACCTTCAAAGATTCATAAATACCTTCTATCATCTGGAGGATCCCAATACCCCATCTTCATTATGGAATACATTAATCAAACCCATATAAAAAGGGTGATGATTGATGGAGTAGATAGCATCAATATTATCTCCTCCCATGTTTATGACCAATTGCACTTAGCCATGAACATCATGTCTGAAAGCACAGTTGTCTTTCATTATTTCAATGATACCATGATTGCTACCTTAGGCGCATTTGTCCTCCATATCTGTGTATGGATCTTTACCATTCCCAAACTTTTTTATGTTGTATAAGGAAAATTCCAATACAATTTTTTACTCAGGCACCTTTGGATTCATGCCATGAGTTATGTCCCTTCCACCTTATATTGATGTGTCAAGTTTGAGCACAAAGGGAAAGTTGTGACTATCCAGGTTGACCCTAGTCCTTTCATATATTTCAATATGATATATCAGCCTAATGAAATCCTTATTCCTCCTTCATTCACCTCACAATCATCTGCTAACAACACAACCCCACTAACCAAAACCTATGACACTTCTACACCAAATGATGATGAAGCTTCCACTAGCTCATTTATCCCACCAATAAAAACATTGCAATCTCATGATTCATTTGGCCTTGGGTATGAACCACCTGAAGAACCTACCAATTCACTCAAACCCATTGAAACCATGAAGGAATATATCCCATCCTCACCAATCCATGCCTGAAGATCTTGACATCATCACCTCTAACTTTTTTTAGTCAATACCATTAGTTTGGGCCCTCTCATCTACCAAAAGGGTGGCCAAACCAAATTCCTTCCACTCATATACCTTAAAATGGTAGAGAATGATTATATTACCATCAACACCATCCAACATCAAAATAATGATTCCATTCTTACTTACCTCAGTGTAGGGGATTTTTCTCTCCACAAATACCTTCATCTTGAGGCCTCAACCATGTCAAATGAATCCACCATGGATATAAATTTGGGCACTCTAGGTAACCCCCACATTATCAAATTAGGCCAATCATTGAATGTTGAAGGACTTTGGGATTTCTCCTCTTTCCTCCAAGACCAAAACATAGCATTGTCTTCATCTTATAGTGATATGCTCGAAATTGATCCCACCACTACTACCTATAACATAGTCACTCATCATGATGTCAAGCCTATTAAACAAAAACTTCAATACATGCATCCTCACATAGCCCTTCTTATCAAAGAAGAGCTTCAACATCTCCTATCTATAAACTTCATTCAACCCATTGACTACCCACAATGGGTCTCAAATGTCATACTTGTCAATGAATTCACTAGGGGTCTAAGCATTTATGTGTACTTGTATGACCTTAAACTCACCTTCACCAAGGATGAATTTCCTCTACTTAACATTGAATATATTGTTGATCTTACAGTCGGCCATGAGATGTTATCTCTCATGGATAGGTTTTTAGGTTAGAATCATATTTTGATTGCTCTTGAAGATTAACATAAAACTACCTTTACCACCCCTTGGGGAAATTTTTTCTATAGAGTGATGCATTTTTGGTTAAATAACACTAGTTTAACCTACCAATGTGCCATGACTTATATCTTCCATGATATCATCTATAAGATTATAAAAGACTATGTGGATGACCTTCTCAAGAAATCGAAACTCCAAAAATATCACTTGACTATTATTTCAATCATATTTGAATGCCTCATTCATTATCATGTTCACCTTAATCCCAAGAAATGTATTTTTAGAGTCTTTTTAGGAAAGCTTCTTGGATTTATCATCTCTCTTCATGGAATCAAAGTAGACCCTACTAAAGTCAGATCAATTTTGGATATGCCTCCTCCAACCAACCTTAAGCATCTTTGTAGCCTATAGGGAAAACATCATTCCATTCACCATTTCATTTCTCAACTTTTAGATTGATGCCAACCTTTCCATCACCTTCTGAAGAATGATCTCTCTTTCAAATGGAATAGTGATTGTCAAAAGGCCTTTGATTCACTCAAATAGTACCTTTTGTCACCCCCTGTCCTCACTTGTCATAAGGATAACCACCCCTTTTACCTATATATCTCTACCACCAACCATTCCCCAGGGGAATTATTGGCTCACTGAGATGAAAAACATAAAGAGTAAGTTGTATACTAAATTATCCACATGCTTATAGAATCGAGACTCGATATACACATACCAACAAAATTTGCTTCGAATTGAACTTCATGGCCACCAAACATTACCACTACTTTTTTAACCATAAAACCTATGTCATCACTAATACTAACCCACTCAAGTACATGCAGTCTAAACCATACCAAAATCAAGGTATGGCTAAGTGGCTCACGTTCTTAGCTAAATTCGATCTTGAATTCCTCTAAAAAAATTTGATTAAAGGATAGGTCATTATTGACTAATTGGCAAAAGCTCCTTTAAAAACAACCAACCACCTCTTTTTGCATTTCCAGATGATTCTATCATTACACTTTTTTAATAAGATGGCATAACCTATCAAATGACCATTTTCTTCGATGGATCAAAGTGCTAACAAGGATTGGGTGCTAGAGTTATTCTCATTCCTCTCGATGGTGAACCCCTTCCTCTCTCCTTCAAAATTGACTTCGAATGCACCAATAATATGGTTGAGTATGAAGCCCTAGTGATAGATCTTCAAACTACTCTAATCTTGGGAATTAAGAAAATCCATGTCTTTGGTGATTCTTGGCTTGAGGTCAACAAGGTCAATGGATCTTTTCAATGTAAGATTGATGTCTTGCAAAAATATAAACTTTTAGTTGACAAACTCTTAACATCATTTGAATATTACTTGGTCCAATCCATTCCCTAATATACTAATAAATTCATGGATACAATGGCCTATCTTGCATTTTAGATCCCTTCTCAGCTTTCCAATTCCAAAATCCTTGTCACCATTTATCATTTTACCACTCCCTCCTATAACCAATCTGATCTCCCTACCATTTGTAGTATGGAGGAATCCCCACCCGATATTTGGTACCAAAATCTTAACTACCTCAACCTAGACATAGTTCCTCCCAACCTCTCTAGGAACACCTGAAGAGCCTTTATTTAGAGTACCTCTCATTATACCATAGTAGGTATAATCCTTTAAAAATGTGGTTTTGATGATCTCCTTCTTTTTTGCCTATGCAGCCATGAAGCTTCCTATGATATCAAGGAAACACATGATGGGATCTATGGGGGACACCTTAAAATATTTCACCAATTTCATGTTTTATATAGCCTTGGCCTTCTATAGTATTTCACCAATGCTTGAGATCACTATAGAATGAAATGTATCCTATCTACGCAATGCATTGCAATACCGTACGAAGGAATACACAGCCTCATTTGACACTATCAGGACGTAATTTCCACCAAATGCTTATCAAAATGGCATGGGCTCTAACCATACATAAAAAAGAAGAAATGACTCTCAATAAAGTTACAATATATATTAGCAACATTGATTACCAAGAGTTGACCTTACTGTTGTATCAAGAGTACACTCGTTGAATGACCGATATATCAACCCTTTATTTACATTTGATCGCTATGAAAGAATGATAGATAACATATGTGTAAATCTTAGAAGAGTAGAGGTAGCAAGACTATGTAATACCTCTTTCACAATGTTTACAACATATGTACGTTTTCTCAATAAACACACAAAAATGCATTTCACAAAAAAAATTTCGCTCTTTATTACTCCTCACTTGCTTCACACTCATAATCACTTAATAAAATTAAAAAATAAAGATATCTCTCATGAGATTCCTTGCACCGTCGGAGCAGCTACTTATACACTTGTTATACTAATAATTTACTACTTTACATGACCACCTAATACGATTGTCGCACCAAATTCTAAGAACATCATATTTGAAGGAAGGCATGATATATTTAAATATAAAATTTGACAGTGTATCATTAGAAGGTATACTAACTTTTTTATGTTGGACTAATGAAAATGTCAAAGCATAAAATCACCAACCCATAAGATAATTGATTCACTCCATTTCTTAAAAACTCACATTAAAAAAATTAAAAAAATATTCATCTTAAGAAATAAAAAAGTACACAAAATATATATCATATTTCTTAAATAATGTTTTAAAATACATATATTTTTCTTGGGTGTGAATTTTGAAATTGTGAGAAGGAATGAAGGCTTTATTCTATTGTCTTAATTTATTAAGTATGGTCTACCACTATATTTTTTATAATATAAAACAAAATAAAATTATATGATAATATAATATTATATTATAATTTAATATTAATAATAATTATAAATATATCATACTACTTATATAATATTTTAATATTATAAAATATTATATACTTTTTAAAATAGTATTTTTTTTTGGGTTATAATTTGTGTTTATTTTAACAAGCTACTGGCCTTTTAAGATATTATTTAAAGCATGTTGTCATGATGTGCACGTGTAAATACTGTCTATTGATTATTGTAGGAAAGAAAGATGATACTAATAATTATCAGTTAATCTACATAATATTATACATTTTTTTTTGGGTTATAATTTAGGTCTATTTTAAGAAGTAACCGACCTTTTAGATATTATTTAAAGCCTGCTATCATGATGTACACGTGTAAATGTTATCTATTTATTATTGGCTGATGCAGATTATTTCCAAACAACGTCATTTCTTGTTGGCTGTATGCTACAAGGCTATAATCATGTTACTCGTGGGCTGGCTAATTGATGTAGATTTTTTCAAAACACCATCATCTCCTACGTCTGAAGTGTACAATCAATTGGCTGTTCATATAAATTAGATGTAGACTGCAGGGATGAGAAGGCTGTAATCATGCTCATATAAGTTAGATGTATATTGCAGGGATGAGAAGATTCTTTCATGTTTTATTTGATAGGAAGTTATAATCATGTTTGTCATGGGCTTCAATGTAGGGCGCACCTCAATTATTTGCTAAAAGACTGAACCGTCTCTAAAACTCTTATTAGACAGGAGGCTACAGTCACATTTATTGTGGGCTTGTGTTTAAGGCCCACCTCAATTATTTGTTAAATGGCTGAACAGCCTATAAAAGAGACTCAAGACTCCTAGAATATAGTAACAGGTTTTGAGGTTGAGAAGTGCATCAGTGATTTAGATATTAGGTAAAAAAAATTCTTTGAAAGGTTTTGAATTCTTGTGCTACTGATCTGTTTTCTAGTTTTAATAAATAGAATTCATTCATAATAATTTATCATTAAAGAATGTTAGTTTAGAATTCTTTCCTTTCTGGTCTGTTTGTTTTTCTTTTTAATAAAATTAACCTATTTATTTTTATTAGAATTATAGATTTAATAAATATTATAATTGTTATTTTTTTTATAGTTTTATATATTATAATTATTCCATTAAATTTTTTGAATTGGATGTGTTGAAAATATAATTCTCTTTAGTTGTAAAATGTATTTTTTATAGATTTTTAATATAATAGTAGAATTTGACATGTAAGTTTTGAAAGACACTTAAATAATCAAATTTCATAGCTACTTTCCATTAATAAATGATTGTAATTCTGACTAATATTTTTTATATTTGATTTCAGCATGGGGAGTTTGACATTTGTTCAAATGTTATGTGCATTATTGTTTTTGTTGTGTATTGGAGGATCCTCCTCCTCAAGCAAATTTTCTGTGATAGGATATGACACTATGGATTTGACCTCTGATGAAACTATCTTCCTAATTTATGAACGATGGTTGGCCGAGCATGGTAAGGTGTACTAAGAAAATGACCTTGACCAGAAAAAAACCGGGTTTCAAATTTTCAAACACAATTTACTTTACATTGACTCCCATAATATAAGAAATGAATCATATTCTTTGGGCCTAAATGAGTTCTCAAACCTCACCAATGATGAATTCATGAGTTTGTATGTTGGTAGCTTGTTTCCTACTTCCTCTATAGAAACTAACCATCTTAATAGCTATCCCCATCAGTCTATAGACGATGCTAACTTACCAAAATCTATAGACTGAAGGGAGAAAGGTGATGTAATGTGTTGTTTCCAAAATCAGCTCAGCTCATTTTTGGAACAACCCCTGCGAAACTTGTATGTTTCACCCTTGTCTTTCTAAGTTCATTTTTCAAGATAGGTTTTTCTCGTTCTCATATTTGCGCAACTGACATCAAAGTTCGTAACATCTTTTCGTTACATTTTTTCCCAAAATGTGAAAGTTATTATGGTCTCAATGCGACCAGGTGACCAAATTTCTCTTTTTTCAGAGTTATCCTTATTTCTTCCATTTTCATGCATGGGCGGCAAATTTTGCCGTCAGTGCATTTTTTCTCTTCTCAATGCAAGAGCGAAAAATTTTGCTACCCTTGCATCCAAAATGTAGGAGTGACAAATTTTGCCACCCCTGCATTTTTCTCCTTCACATGCAGGAGCGGCAAATTTTGCCGCCCCTGCATGTCTTTGAAAAAATTTCAGTGTAGGAGTGGCAAATTTTGTCGCCCCTACACTGCCTCATTTTTCATGTGCAGTATTTATGGCTGCACATGTCGAGTGGTTGGGGCCAATTTTTTCCCCATTTAATCACTTTTTGACCCCATTTCAATTTATTTCTTCCTTCTTCCTCCTGGTCTCTACCTCTAGACGATCCAACAAGCAAGAAGAAGCATTTTTTAGATTCAACTTCTCACCGCGTGTCATTTTATAGGTAGGTCTTATTTTCTCATTTTGTTTCGCATTCTTCCTTGGTTTTTTTTCTTATCTTTATTGATTTTGTTTTTGTTGCTGGTGTTTTTATTTCTCCTCTTTCCCTTCCCATAATGTCCCTCTCCTCTTCCCTTTCTCCCCATCGGTCATCCATCCACTTCCTCTTCCTCCATGCTCAGGCAGTGAATTCCACCGCCCTAACCAAACGCCCTACCCCTTCTCTCTTACATCGGCAACAAATTTTGCCACCAATGTAGGTCTGCTTGACCTAAGTGTAAGAGTGGCAAAATTTGCTACCATTACACCTGTAAGGGCAAAAAAAATTTCCACCCTTACACTCTTTCTTGCCAAGCATGCATGGGTGGCAAAATTTTCCGTCTGTTCCTTTTTTTGTCCTGCGTGCACAAGTAGAAAAATTTTCCACCTGTGCACGTTGACTTTCCCACATGCAAGAGCAGCAAATTTTGCCACCCTTGCTTCTCTTTCTCCAATTTATTTAACTCTAGATAAATTTTTGTTCCTTCCATTTTTTGCCTCCTTCCCATTTTCCTCTCACTTTCCAACCCATTTCCACCTCAGCCTTGTCAAGTGCCCTTCCTTGGTCATGATCACCCAATGTGAAAATTCCTAATTTGCCCATTTTTACCTAATTGCATGATCATGACTCTCATTGCAATACCCCCTGAGGATTCTCATTCATCGACACCCTCTCAACCAAGGCTCATCCTAATGACTGAAACTTCTCTGAAGAAGTCGAAGGCTACGAAGTACCAGTACCAAGGTTTTTTCCCAATCACCTCAATCACTTCTAATGATGATGACATTAGAGATATAGATATCGGCCACGTGGATATGGCTGAGTCCATGGAAAGAACCAAGGTGACCGACCTAAGCTTGGAGATGAAGAGAATCATTGAGAGCAACATCCACCTAGTCTCCTCTTTCCTTGTGGCAACACATCACATAGAATTCATTCTCTAGTGTGTCCAGTTCTATAACAGAGAGACTAGGTCAGTGTCAGATGCCATGGATAACATGATAATTTGATTGGACCCCAAATTTATCCATAAAGTCTTCATGTGCCCTCCTGCTACTAAAGTGCTGAAAATAGCCTTCGTTGAGGCACATAAAGAGTATGACAAGGATCCTAAGAGGGTGAAGAAGGTGACGAATAATAGGTGGCTCAAGATTCCCAAAACCAACTTGTCTAGATGGCCATGAAATTTCTCGAGAAGTGATTTCATAGAAGAAGTTGGTAACTTAATTACTCTTCTCAGCAGAGTACTAGGTCTACCATCTTCTTCCCAATCCCACAAATGGATGTATCCCTTTATCAAGTCAATTCTCCAAGGGAAATAAGTCATCTTCTGGGGTGAGTAGATCAGCAATGTTCTTCATGAGCAGTTCACAAAAGTGTCTACTACTTCAAAGTTATATATGACTTCATACTTAGTGTACATTGCAGCTTCAATGCAAACCTTTCCAGGTTTGACAACTAAAGGAGACAGAAGAACCACCCCAGTTTATTAATATTACCCTTAGCTGACATTGAAAGGATCAATCCGTCACTTTAAGAGGGTAAATGATGTCTTCCTCACAATATTTTTTTGCCTTTTTGATCCTTAATTAGAACATAAAGGAGTATCAGATGAAGTCTGGACGGTCGTCAATGACTTTGGTTACATGTTTCTACAATTTCTCTCCTTTTTCTATCTATAGGTTGGCTTTTTCCAAGGCTATCCCTATATGCTCCCCTGATTTCCATTTAACAAATTAGTCCTAATGGAGCTGTGTAAGCAAATTATTGTCATACACGCTAAGCAAATGGAACTGAAAAGGCCAAGTTTTAGGTTCCCAATAGAAATTGGTAGATACTCAATTTTGACTGCCACCAAAGCAAGGGTAATGGAAACAAAAATGCAACTGGTCACCATGAAGTAGTTTAAGAGAAGGTCCAATTTTGACTATAAGGGTGTCAAAGATATGATCCAAAGAAAGACTCAATTCCATGAGCCCATGATTGAGGACATCTGGGTAGACTTGAGAACAGTAGAAGAGATTAGAAGGATGGATTACAATAGGCTAACTCTGGAGTAGATTGAATATCTAGGACTTGTAAATATTCCTCCTAGTCTAGTTGATGACAAGAACATAATTAACAGTAGTTACCTAGCTGACAAGGTTGTTAATTCTCCTCTTCCTCCAATTCAGTGGTCCCAAAAAGAATTGACCTCTTTAAGAAAGAGATTCAAACCAATATTGGCTAACACCAATGATTGGATAGCGACCAAAGGGATCACATTAAAGGAATTCATTACAGGATTAGAGGTTAAATTCCAAGTAGAAACAAGGAAGAAGGCAGAGAATAGGACTAAGAATAAAGGCGATGTTCCTTCTCCGTCTAGGCCTCACAAGCTTAGAATCATCTTTGTGTCTAAGAAATCAAAGGTTGTTAAGGATCAAAAATCAACGGCTAAGGGGGCTAAAGAACAAAGCACCCAGGAACAAGTAGTAGAATAGATGGAGACAAATTATAGGCCTACAGAGCAATAGAGAACTGAGCCTCTATCTCCCCAAAAAGGGGCACAGTCACTTGCAGACATTTCTTCTTTGCCACCTCAATCCCTTATGGCATCTCCTTCACCTCTTTCTCCCATCAGTGTTCCTTCTTCTGGAGCCACCTCTCCTTTTGGATTTATGTTTGGTGATCCTCAAAGCACTTGTGGAGATGTCCTTTACTCCTTAGGATCTATCCCTAGTCTCATGTCTCCTTTTTTTAATATCAGAGAAAGTCCCACTATTAACTAGCCAGTGACCAATACAATTTCTCCTGTTACACCCACTGTGTCTATTGTTCTCACTAGTAGTGTAGACATTACCCCAGTAACACCAGCTATAGGGACTGTTGCCACGGTAAGTGCTTCTGCTCTCCCACCTTGGTTATCAACTTTCATGTACAAAAGGAAGAAGCAAGCCATCTCTGTAGATGACTTTGATTTTGGTAAGATAGTGTCAGTGAAAGATAAGACCCCTAAAAAACCAAGGATCCTTTCAAAAATGGTTGAGGAAAAGGGGCAAAAATTTCTAGAGATAGCCAAACCTCCATGGGATGCAACCCTAGAGGATTTTGACATGAGCAACTACTCTATTTCTCATGTTGAGTTGGGGAAATTCACTCATGAGGGTATAAAGAGCGACTTATAGTCCACAATGGTTATCATGGTCTAGAAATTTGACAGGGAAAAGGAGATGAAATATTGCTATAAGGCAAAGGCAGAATAATTGACTATGGTAGTCAAGATATTCACTCTTGCTCCTGAAGCAGCAACCCTAAAAACCTTTTCCATAGATGATCATGTTATCCAAAAAGTAGAGAAAACCTACATGAAAGGTAAAGTGCTTGAAGACTATATAGAAAAGATGCATACTCAAGGAATTTCCATGCTTACATAGGTTGCTAAGAAGACAGAGAAGATGAAGAAAATGAAGACAGATTTAGAAGACCTTGTCTCTCTTATTTCTCAAGATATTGATAGTACAAATAAATATCTTAGGAAGTGGGTAGAGATGAAGGATCTAAAAAAACACACCTTGGTATCAATCGGCATCATTGCCAACAAAGACTCTTACGTTGAAATCAAAGAATCACTAATATACATGATCTAGGTACTTAAGGAGTTGATCGAAGATCTCAAGTCTTCTAAAGATGCTAGTGAGAAAAGTGACACAGGCCTGTTGAACAGATTGGAGGAATTGCCTTGCAATCTCACCTATAGAGATAATCAATTTTTTTCAACAGAAGAGATGATTCAAGAATTCAAAGGCATGATCCAAAGGGATTTCGAAGAGAAAGTGTTTTCAATGACTTTTGTGGATGACATCTTAGATACTCAGTTGACTCTAGATAATCTAAGAGCCAGGTTATCTAGTCATGTCAAAGCAATCATATCATTGAAATATGCTACAATCAGAGCCAAAGTGATCTTCAAAAACACCATTGTGTCAAATAGTATAGGAATTCAAGAATCTATCGCCATGTATGATGCTCATCTAAAGAAGTTCAGCGACAGGAGTTGAATCATTTCTCCTTTCTCTCTTCTTCCTCTCTTCTCATGTACTTTTGTCATGTAAAAGTACATGCACTTTTTTAATATGTAATTACATGTAAAAATCTAAAAAATATCTCGGAGTCAAAGATGATTCATCTTTGACTAGATATTTTAATATATTTTTTTCAATTTTGAAGGTTTCTCCCTATATATAGAGGGAACCTCTTTTGTAAAAGAATCTCTGGATAATTGAGAGCAAAAAATCTACTAAAATTGAGACACTTCTTGAGTCTTTGTGCTCAACTTATAAATCATATTTTATCAAATGAATGAGAAACATGTTTATTTTAGACTTTGTGTTAGAGTAATTTGTGTTACGTAGGAAATAATTCTTATGTTCTCTTTCCTAATAATCTCTCATCTGTTTGATTTAATGAGTAAAGTGTGTGTATTAACATTATCTAAAGACAGTTTTAAAAGATAAAATAAAGGCATTGAGTTACTTTTATCTTGGTAACCTT
>JARHVA010006268.1:0-32500 GCA_037957365.1 Torreya grandis | reverse complement strand
TATTCTTCTTACCAAGATAATAGGGAATCAATGCATAAAAATAGTAAGGAAAATAACTCTTTTGGTGTATTTGTTATATGAAATAATAGTAAAAATTTAGTGTTATCTAAAAATCCCTAGAAAATAGAAACATAAAAAAATACATAAACTTGAATGTTTCAATGAATAATTGAATGAATGCTTATTCGTATATAAAATTCTTGTAATTTTTAAATAAATTATAATTATAACTACTTCATTTCATGTCTAAATGAACTATAATTTTTATATGTTTATTAATAAATTGAATTCAAATCAACATTATATTGGAATCAAAATTGATCCCCAATAGTTAAAAATTGGAAAGGATTAGTTGGACAAGTGAATAACTACACTCTATCCAAAATACGCCACTTAAAATAATTATTAGATATTATAAATGCTCCTGACAAGATAAAAATTAAATAATTAAATAATAAATATATTACTTATTACAAAAAAAAGTGAACCTCATCCTATTATTTTTTATGATAATGAGATTTCAAGAAGTAGAACATATAATGAATCTTTAATAATAAGAGTTTTCATAATTGATCTTGGAGAAGAAAATAATTGAGGAGTTATGATTTATAATGGTTGATGCATTAATACATGTAATACGATTTTTATAAATTTTATTAAAATGTATATAAGTGATTTGGTATATACAAGTGATGAGTTGTATACAGTAATACACCACTAGTGCAAGAGCTATCATGCCATGTACCATTTTTTTTGGTCCTTATCAATAAAACTCAACTTCTATATTTTGTAAATAGATAATGTTATTTCATATTACTATAAGAGGATTGTAAAGTTTTAAATTTGAATTTTTAGTTTCTATAATCTAAAATTCAAGTTGGATGACATTAGTAGAAAACTAGAAAATAAAAAAACATAAAAAATAATATATAAATTTTAGTGCTTCAATTAAAAATTGAATGAGTGCTTATTATTTTATACAATGTTTATGAATTTTAAATAGAATTTAATTATATCTACTTCCTTTCATGTCTAAATGAACTAGAATGTGCACATGTTTATCCATAAATGAAATTCAAATTAACATTATATTGTTGTCCAAATGGATCCACAATAGTTAAAATATGAAAAGTATCGGTTCAACAAGTGAATGTGTAAACTCTGTCCGAAATGAGACACTTAAAATAATTTTTACATAAGATAGATGTTCCAATCAAGAAATAAAAAATGAAATATATGAATTATTACAAATGAAAGTGAACTCCAACATATTATTGTTTTATGATATTGAGATTTCAATAAATAATGCCTATAACATGAATATTTAATAATAAGAGTTTTCATAACTGAACTTGGAGGAGAAAATAACTAAGAGATCATGATTTATAATGCTTCATGCATTAAAAAATGTAATGAGGAATTTTTTAATGTTATTATAATCTATATTTAAGTCATTTGGTAAATACTAAGTGTTGAGTTGTATACTATGATGCATCATTGGTGAAAGAGCTACCATGCCATATACTATTCTCTTATCCCTATGAACAAAACTCAACTTTTCCATCTCCAAAGTAAACAATTTTATTTCAAACTACCATAAGAGGACTATAACCTATGAAATTTCAAGTTTTAGTTGTTATATTCTAGAAATCTGATTAGATGATATTTTTAGTTGTTATATTCTAGAAATGCGATTGGATGACATTAATAAGAAAAATTATGGGTGCTGACATGGAGATTGTTAAATATTTTTCATAGACACTATAAGATGAAGCTTCTAAAGTGAAAATATTATAAATTTTCTATTAAAAAAATTTTTAGTTGTAGGACATGATTATTAGCAATAGAAAAAAGATGGCCAAAAATACGTGCATCCCAAACAAGAGTCAAATTTTATAATTCAAGAGAGATACTTAAAATTTTGTTTTCACATATTTAAAATTTTGTCACTACCTCCACCATGGTCATATAATTATTTATCTTATTTATTATTCTATGATCTAATAAGACAAAAAACTAAGAATATTCATGGAATATTGTTGAAGATATGTTTAAATTAAAGTAGATGTAAATATGAAAGTATAGTATAACTAATTTATTACACTTTTATATAAATATAAATGATAAATTAAATTTGGATACTTATCTTATTTTGTGTCTCTATAGGTCTATGAGTGTGTGCAATTGACAAGAAGAACTAAAGCTAGATCACCAATCACTCAGATTTAGAAATTAGATATATAGACTTGTGTAGATGAGTCTATTAATAAATGGAGACATATAAAAACCTAGACCCTTTTTATATACAACAAAAGATGTCACTTAAGATGTGTCAAATTGTTCTGCAATGGATTTTTATTTCTGATGGTAAAAAACTATCTTATGCAATATTAAAATCTTACTATGTGAATCATTTCTAATTTTTATCTCCCCCTCAAAACCATATATGAACTTTTGAAACAAGGATTTATTGAATAAAGGAATGGAAAATGTGGGTTTAGATGACCCAAACCACTTTGACTAAGTGGATGATGAAAATTGCATATATAGGTGGAAAATAGGCATGACCCAACATCCTAATGCACATGGGATTATCTTCACCAATGACCCAAAATGACACTTAATAAATTTCAATAAACATGTGTAGTGAAAAACCATTACATGAAATAAAAACCTACACTAACACCCCCCACTTAATTGTAGCTTAAGTTGGTATAGAATTGGGTCCTAAAAACTAAACCCGGTTAGGTACCCAAGTACGTAAAAAATTGAAGACTAAGAAGCCCCTTAAATAAGATGATGTTGAATTTTTCAATACTCCAAGTAGAAATCATAAAGTGGTCAATTGAAAAGATCATCTATTTGTAGACTAAAAAATCTCCATCTGCATCAAACAATGTTTCTTCCCTTTGCAAGAGTAAGAACATGATGAGTGTACTATAAGTCTACCCATTTCATAATGTAAGATGATGGTATTAGTATTAATATCTATGAAAGTGGTATACATATGATGTGTGGCATAATTCTATGAAGGTTATGCATAAGAACTGAAGGCAATGCCACTGAAATAGACCTATTAGAAGACTAGCTTAGAATGTCCACTAAAATAATGTCCATATGAAGTGAAGATCATGGCTAAATAACCTTCAAAACTAAATAATAAATTAAGATGAAGCACGTAGATATATATAATTAGTATCCATAGTAATAAATGAATCATGGATGTTATCAATAGGTGTACTCTCACTAGAGATAGTATACTCCTTTAAGGTAAAAATTATGATGGATCTAGAAGAGTAAAATTATGTATAAGAACTGATGTGGATTTTATAAAAAGACATCTTTGGTATTGAAAAAGTTCATACCATAGTGGTCGCTCAACAAAGAGAATAGCAATGTCTAACATAAATGAATCATCACAAAAAATGATAGTATGAGGAAAGAGTATAATCTCAGAAGAGATAACATGAGGTGGAGGATAATAAGATATTACAATTTTTGTAGATTTGTCTCCAAAAATATTATGTAAATTACTCTGAATAGTTTTGGGATAGTTTGTGTGCTCCATATGGTGGTGTAGATCCATCTAAACATTTAACAACTAGTAACCATAGACCATGCCACATGAATTGAGCCAGTCATTGAATTAAACTAGGTCAATGGGTGTAGGCACCCGTTCATGTAAAAATAGATAAAGCTCTTGTTGTATAAATAATTTTTTTGTATACAGATGACATGAAGCATAGTCTTTCCTTCCAAGAAGAAGGAATGGAGATGAATATTTCCTCATAGTGTATCTCTAAAATGGATATGTCATGATCACAAGTGACCCAAACTAAGGGTAGAGACACCAAGGAATGTAGTGAAAAAATATTGCACAATAAAACTTGTAATGAACCCCCCCCCCCCTCACTTCCCTACCCCAGAGTTACAAGAAAAATTCAAGTTCATAGATTCATGTCTTAAAGTATATAAATTTTACTATTTTTATTAATATTTGAGAAAAAAGAGCCTAGGTCTCAAGTGGGTCAATCAAGATGGTACAATAGGATATTAACTAGTTCTACCAAGTGGTCACTATGATGACTATAAAACAAAGGTGATAATGGTAAAAAATATAGAAAGTAAAAATAGTCAATCCATGGTAATTTTTTGTGTAGTGATTAGGGGAATGACAATAAATAATTTTAAAAATGAAATAAAATGTATTCCATTTTGCATATTAACTAGGTCTATCTCAAAGCATGGATAAGGATCACTTGAAGAATATAGCTTGAAAATTATTGTAAAATGTGAAAGTCAATGACCATCCATGGAATCTCCTAGGGAAAAACTAGATTCAAAATTGCACTTCAATCAATCTTTTCTAGAGATGATGGTCATGGTGGAAGAGTTGTAATGAGAAAGGAAGAAGACTAGTGAAGGTAAACAATAGGAATAAACCTATAGTAATGGTAAAAGAGAAAAACCTCTTAAATATCCTCCATCTTCTTGTAAATTATCTAGTTATTTATTTTATGATAAACAATAGAAAAACTATGATTCTATCTCTTCCATTTTAAATGTTGATGTTAAGTTTGATTTTCTAATTTATAATAGAGGATATAGTGCAGATAAATTCGATCATTGGATGAAGAAAATTAAAGTATAATATAGGGTTTATAAGATTTTTGATGAAGAAGCAAAAATAAAAATATCTACTCTTCAGCTAGATGGTATAAAACTCCTTTAATGTAAGACTCAAACACAAGAACATCTATTGAAGCATAGTAAAGTGGTTTCTTCTTGGAATGATATTGTTTCTACATTGAAAAATTAATTTTATCCATTGGGTTATATGCAACAAGATACTATGGATTAATAAAACTTAAGTCAAACTAAGGGTCAAAGTTTACAAGGTTATGCTCAAGAGTTTAGAAAAATAACTTTAGTTTTAGGCATTCCCCTTTACACTTAAGATACTCTTTTAAATTATATTGGTGGGATACATAGTTATTTGAGGCATAAAATACGCATGTTTAATGCCACTAACCTTGATGAGGTTTGTGTCCAAGTTACCCACATTGAATCAAAGGGTAAGGTGACTAAGGAAAACTTCACAAAGAAACCAATTAAACCATGTAAAATACCTAAAATCAAATGTAAAGGAAAGGTTAATATGAAAAACACTTCCATGGTCAAGAATAAAGATGGTAAATTTTTGTACTTACATTGAAAAAAAAGGTTCATGGAGATAAGTTTTTGAATCTCCATCTAGAACTCAAGCCAAAATGTTTCAGGAATAAGAAAGATAATAAGAAGACTATGATAGTAATCTAACAAGATCTTGGATCTAATTCAAGTGATGAGACCAAAATCATTTCGATGGATTTTCAAGGTTCATCTTCTTACTCTTCTAGCACTAAATCTCATACTTCTCATTCTTCCTTTAATTCCAACTCTATGCATAATGAAAAGAAAAGAAATGAGCCTTTTCACATACGCGTGATTTATAAACATATTAAAATAGATACTCTTTTTTATAGTAGATCATAAGTTAATCATATTTTTTAATAATTTGTCAATAAATAAAGACTTAAGTGTAAACCACATCCTAAGAAATACCCTTTAGATTGGGTTTATGATGGTGCAAAATTACAAGTCACTAAAATAAGTAAATTAAAATTTGCAATCACCTCCAAGTTCATTGATGAGGTAGAATTAGATGTAGTTACACTTGATATTTATGGAATTATACTTGAAGTTCCATATTTATATGATACAAAAGTAATATTATATAGGGAAGATATTATAAATTTTTTTGTAAAGTATAGGGTTCAATACATGGTAAGATCCTATCAGATAAAGATAAATTTACCATTTGTATCTATAGGGAAAATTAAGGGCTTGTCAATGCAAGCAAAAACTTTGTACTCATGATTTTAAAACCCAAGGTTGATGAAAAATCTAAGGATATAAAAGGTTATGATCCTAAACATAATCATAAAATAGTTAATTTAATGTATAACCATGATGATGTTTTTCAGGATCCTCAAGCTTTTTCTCATAAAATGGATATAAAACATGAGATACAACTACAAAAATATGCACCTCTTCCTAACATTAACATGTATAGGTTGTCCTTGGTGGAAAAAGAAGAAATCTAGAAAAAATTTCAATGTTTTTTTAAGAAATGGGTTATTTGACCAAGCACTTCTCCATGTGGTTTGCCAATTGTTTTCGTGTCAAAGAAAGATGGAATTTGGAGAATGTGCACGTATTTCCAAGTATTGAGAAGGTAACAATGAAAAATGTCTAACATCTTCCTCACATTGATGATTTTATAGATCAATTGAAAAAAATTATTTATTTCACTAAGTTAGAATTAATTAGTGGTTATAAACAAGTTAAAATTCATGAAGGTGATATGTGGAAAACTACTTTTAAAACTAAGTTGTTAAAGGTAAAATCACTGAGCGGGAGTGAATCAGTGAGCCCAAATAATCCAAATTTAATTCTAATCCTTTAAAACTCTTAAAAAATTAACATAATCATTCATGAATTATACAAATCATTCATATAAATGAACAAGAGATACAATGCAATATCAAGCACATAACACATGACATATGTGGGAAACCCTCTTGGGGGAGAAGACCCAATAGAACCTATAATTAGACAATTGTCCTATAATAAAAAGAAATAATTTAGACCAGATAAAACTAATCAAATAAATACCATCCATTATTTTAGAGAGACTATAATCCCACAAGTAACTACTACACTTGACTACCTTAGCTACCACAATGACTAAACCTTTAGCAGGTTTCATCTTGCAAGGAGGCTACAACCCCCTAGATGTTGAGCAACCAAAATAATACCTATAAAAAAACATCTCTTAAACACTAATTTCATAAAAATATAATGGAAATAAATTGTATATCAAAGCTCTTCAACTCTCCACACAGACTCTAGTATTCACACAGACATCATCTATCCTTAGTTCATTCTCAAGACATCCAAAACATTAATTTTGATCACTCTAGACCTCTTCACTCATCCTCAACCTGAAAGAACACTATTATGACATAATAAACATGACCTATAGGTCATACACATATTCCTTAATCTACTCTTATCATCAACCCATCCACTAGGCACACTACCTCTCGTCTCTTCTTTGCTTCAATGCTCATCTTCTCACACAAGCCTAGAAACCATCTCCTTTGGTTTATCTATATATAGAAACTTCATGATAAAAATAATATTGTTCATCCATTGTAATTACCTTAACTCTTAAGGCTTCTCTCACATCAAGACATGTCTAAAAACAATCTTCATAGGTTTGCCATAGCATCTATGGGTCACCCTTAAGTAGCTACACCTGTTAATTAGGCCCTTGTAGCTCTTATAGGTCTCATGGAGACCTATTTACCAATTTATCACTTCATAAAGAAAAAAATAAACACATATCCACTTATAAACATATAAACCCACTCTACATTACCCCTTAGTCATCCTCAAATGATCACAATCACCATTACACTCTTTTGTGTATGCTCAATCCACTCAAACATTGACCTTGTAAATAAGAACATTATGAACGAACACATAGTCAACTTCTTAGGATTTTTTCATACTTAAGATGAATTTATCACACCTAAAAATACCACACAGATCATATTCATGAAGTCTAAACGCTCCCCAAAAGTTAATTTATCATGAGATATCAAAACAACATCAAAACAAACTCAAATAATCTTCTCGAGTCACTTGAAGGACATAGTCAAACACATAGTAAAATTTAAATCTCAATATATTTGATTGTAAAAACTTTAAAATCTTAAAATTTATATCTATATATTCACCTTGGAGTCCTCTACAAATTCATTTCTTACACCATGATCAAATTCTACATGGATCAAAATTTATAAGCAAAATACAGAGCATTGGCTTTTCCTTTGCAAATTCGAATATTCAAATCCAAATGGTCATGGTTAAAATTGGAACACCTTGTCCTCATATTATTTCCTCACATATAATATTAAACATGCACCATCTATATTCCTTTAATTATATTTACCTTTACCTTTCATCACTCATTGTTGGATCTTCATCTCGATTATTTGACTTAATGCAATCCATCAATCTCCTATACACAGCTCAATCTTTATCTATGTTAAAAATTTGATACCTTGTAATAATCTCACTCAAACCACACCATTGATCTATATATGTAAAAAATTCCACTCACCATTAGATCTTAGAAGAATCCTAATCTTTACCTCTGTTTAATGTTAAACTTTGAACACTTGTCCTCATTTCACTACTTCTTGATACCTTAGAAAAAACAAGCTTCATTGATCCTTTTGTAAGGATATATATTTAACTTCATTAACCAATGAAAAATTTAACTCATTTCACTCCACACACACTATATATCTTCATTGTATTATCACCCATGAGCCATTAGATCTACATCTGGTCCTGATCTTTAACATCATGCAAAATAGACTAAGTATGGGTACCATTGTTATCTTCCTAGAAGGCCAAATATATATAGTAATATATTTTACCTTTATTACTTTCAATTTCTCAAATTTTAACCATATAAACTAGGAAAAATATTTAACAAACCCATATGACCATTTCTTCTTGAAACATCGGTGAATGTGAGATATTCCATCACCAAATTACTTACTCAGCTCTTTCTTATACTTAGACAAATAACGTATTTGAGATAAAATTAATTTCACACCATCAATATTTGATGAGATTAAATGTGGACCATTATATCTGCATTTTCAAATTGACTAAGTGTTGAAACTTAGTGCACTTTTATCTGAGGAACCAACTTTGCACCTTAGTAACATTGGCTACGCTTAGTCACATGATTTAAAAATTGAACCATCTAAGCTCCTCACATAAAATAATCCATTCATATATTGATAAACTCATATAAATCTCACACGTGTGATATATGTCAATATAAAAACTCCTCCTTATATTTTTTTTACTATAGAACCGTTTATGCCTAGATGAACAAAATGAAGAATCGAGTGAATTCTGCTCATGTACACAAGCATTTCAATCATATTTGACCACTAGTATGAAACCTTACACATTATAAATAATTTATACTCATACCTAATCATCTCAAACCATGAAAAAACTAAATATCAACTAATCATACTTCAAACACACTAGGACAAGCACATTTCACACTTTGTCATTATCACTTAGACTATTAAGGCACTTCATCCACTCACTTGGACACCTCCATGACATCATTGACAACTCTCCAATAATATCCACCTTTTAAATTGATGTCAAAACCCATCATAAAATAATTTATAGCTCACCTTGCTTCTCTCTCTTCAATCACTCTAAAAAATATGAACTTTCTCCCTCTTTGACACAATGACAAAGTGTGCACCAACTGATCTTGAGGACCTAAAATGACTACCAACATAAGAAGACCATCTCAAAAATATATTAAAAACTAAAAATTACCTTTATCCTACCTTTTATTTCCTTGAAAACTTCCTCTTTCTCCATGCTAGCACTCTCTTCAAAAAAGCACTACAACTAGGCTCTATGTGATAATATAGCAGACAAAAGCATACTAGTAAAAATGTAGTATGACAAAAACATTGTGAGGGAAAAACATAGTGAGGAAATACATGGAAGTATTGGTAATGTCAAAAAAAATTCATGAAGAGCATAAATGGGACATTTTAGTGATCATCACATTATTTATTTACTGTCTAGTTCATTTTGGTGATAATAGTTAACATTTCATGGTGGAAAAGTAATGCACCAAATTTACAATCAAAATAATAGTGGAAAAATTTATTTCATGAGTTTGGACCTTTAGTTTAAATTCATGTCATCTCCATGACATTACCAATACCATTATGTTTTTTCCTTGCTACGTTTTATCCTTGCGGTGTTTTATCATACTACATTTTTGTCGTACTATATTTTTATCACTACAATATTTCCTACTAAATTTTTATCCAATTAACACATAAAAATATTTAAATCTGATGGAAATCACTAATAAACATTTGAGAGGGACTCCCTCTAAAATTTTTGAGTAATTTCACCTCCTAAGCATCTTCAAATCTTTGCACACCATGAAGAACCACCATACAGGCTTACTAGCCTTCTATCTCAAGTTATCACAAGGACCACCAACAAAACTTCATGCCACTCAAAAAATAGGAAACATGATATAAAAAAACTTAAGAAATTTCCTTAAAACACTCATTCCTTGATCTTTTTGAGAAACTGAACAAAAATCACTCTTCTTACAAGGTATGTCTAGTTTCCTTGTAGCCCTACCTAAAACATGTAGATCCCAAAAAATTTAATAGATACACTATCAAGACCTAAAACTTCATATATAGATCACTCTCATATTTCCCCTAAAACACACCAATTTCCATCACCTATATCATCATTTGTAATGTACTTCCTTTACAAACCTACTAGCCAATTAGGCCTCCATCTTGAAAAAAACAAGAATAATTTCAAATCCACAAACCTTCAGATCTATGTGAAGCTTGATTTTATAACCAATTTGGCTAATACAACTATTTAGAAGCCTCAAACTTCAAATCATAATTCAAACTAATTTTCTATCATAGCTCAAAATCCTAGAACCTTAAAAAAAATAAGGTCAACAAACCTCGTTTTCGTCAACATCCACCTCTGAAACTTCTTGCACACCTGGAGAAAACAATCACACACTTGTGTACTAATATTTTAGTTTCCATACCTTTGGGAACCTTTACCTCCTATACCATGTATTTTGACTTGCAAAATGATATATAAACTTGAGAGCATAGAAAAACCTCCATAACTTATTTCTTAGATTCAAATACTCAATCTTCTAATCCTCTGATTTAGCTTTGTACCTGACTAATTACAAAGCTCCACCTAACTCCATGTTTCACCTAGATCATGATATCTTCAATAATTCTCAAATACTATCCAAACACAATTGATAATTATATAGAGACACCTCATCTTTTGAACACTGTGAACTTCTATAGCATACACAACTATTCAATAGGCCTTTAACAAGATTAGCAAGATCTAAGACATAATAAGATAGATAATTGAAACTCACCAATATACTAGATCACCTAAACCATGATAAATAAGCTAACTCCTTAAGATATAACCACTAATATTCTTCATAAGCTTCTTTTATACAACAAAGAGATATATAAAAAATAATACACAAACATACCTTATTTTCATACCTTCATCAAACAATATCTAACAACCACCAAGATTCTTCTGATTGACAAGTGTCTCCTTGAATCCTAGATAGAGACACCCATTTTACATAGAGAGACTTAATGTCCTAAACCTTAGGAGACTCTTATATCTCCATATATTTCTCTGACTTTCAATCTTGCCTCATCATCTGTTTGATTTTGAATGGATGTTTGACTTCATTCTTTACCTTAGATTTGTCAATAAATTCTAATAACATAAAATCTTGATTTTCCATTTTATATATCATGATAAACAAACCATCTTTGATCTCAAACTGATCTCTCTTGATAGACATAGGTTTCTGAACCCATGTGTGACCTCTTTCTTGCACACTAAGAGATCCATATACCTTGTTTTGCTTATTCTTGTAGTATCTAGTAATATGACCAAATTTATGAGATTTGAAACAAACAAGACCACTCATACCTTTTGCTTGATGGATTGTGATCTTCATTTTCTATCTAGACAGAAGACAAAGTATGTATCTTCTTCATATCTAAATTCCTTCTTTGGTATAACAGGCAGTCCACCTTGATCATGAATATCCTTCATAGTCTTTGGTATTAATACCATTGACTGACTTTTAAGAGCATCTTCAAACTATTCTTTCATAATTTGGAAATATGTCCTATTTATTTTAACTGTAGAAAATAATATCATTTCAACATACCTCTTGACTTATCTAAGTTATGATTTCTCCAAGACCAATTGTTGCTTCTTCCAAGCTCTATGAGGACACATTCTTGGCTAACTTCCTTCTACAGTCCTTAGCTCTATTACCATACTTTATGCATGTATAACAATGACCATGAAATAAACTAGCATACCTTGAAGCATTTGGTTGTCTAACAGACCTTCTTGTATTGATTTCAAAGCTTGCATTCTCTTTGACATACTCATAGTTCTCATGCTCCTCTTACATCTTATCCAACTTGACTATAACAAGCTCATTCTCACTTTTTAATGACTTTATTTCAACCTTCAACTAATTTCACTCATCTTATTTTGCTTTCATATTTGCATTTGCAGTTCTTAGTTGATCCTCAAGAATACTAATTTATCTTCATCCTTTTTAGCCTTGTTGGCCATGTCTTTCAATCTATATTCCTTCACTTTAATAAACTTGTTCTATTCTTGATACTTTTTTTCTTCTTTCTTGGACATGCCTAACAAACATCCCTCAAGGGAATTAACTTGTGCTTTAAGACCTTTGACCATATTCCTCATTTTATGATACCTCTTCTTCTACTCCTTTAGTTCACCAAGTGAACTCATGAAATAAGATTCTAGATTAAATTATTCTTCCTTAATATCATCTTATCTACTATTATGGAAATCTTCTTTATCAAATAGGATGTCTTTTTCTTTTGAACACAAACTTGTCTTGGCATATACTAGCTGAACCTTGAGATCATTGATAACTTTCTCATCCTCTTTGGAATCTTTATTCAAAGTACATATCTTCTCTTTAAGTGCCTTGATCACAAAATTCCACTATTGATTGTTTTTCTTCAACAATTTAGCCATCTTTGTACCAACTCAGGATCTCCTTTAAGCTATTAAGTTTCCTCCAAATAACTGGCTCTGATACCAATTTTTAGAGGTACAATCACTAGGAGGGGGGTGAATCAATGAGCCTAGACAATCTAAATTTAATTTAATTCCTTTTAGAATATTAATAAATTACCACAATAATTGATGAATCATACAAATCATTCATATCAATGAACAATAGAGACAATGCAAGATCAAGCACATAACACATAACATATATGGGAAAACCTCTTGGGGGAGAAAACCCACTAACACTTATAATTGGACTACTATCCTATAATAATAAGAACTAATTTAGACTAGCTATAACTAATAAAAGATCTATCATAACTTATTTTAGTGAGACTACAATCCCAAAATGAGATACTACACCTATTTAGATGAGCTACCACAACAACTAAAACTTTATCAAGTTTCATATTACAAGGAGGCTACAACCTCCTAGATGTTGAGAAACCACAACAACACCTATTAAAATAACATCTTATAAGTACTAATTTCCTACTAATATAATAGATATATAATTCATATAAACACTAATCAACTTTGCACACATAATCTAGTCTTCACAAAGACATCATCTATCATTTTCTCACTCTCAAGACATCCAAAAGATCCTTTTGGAACACTCTAAACCTCTTCACTCATCCTCAACCTACAAAATCACTATTTTGACATCAAGAACATGGATTATAGTTCGTATACATAATATTTAATTTGTTTTTCCCATCAACCCATCCACTAGGCACACTACCTCTCCTCACTTCTTCACTTTAACTCTCACTCTTCTCACACAAGCCTAGAAACCATCTCCTTTAGTTTCTCTATATATAGATCATTCATGATAAACAACTTCTTGGTTGGCCATTAAACTTGCCTTAACTCTTAAGGCTTCTCTCATAATACATGGTTCAAAAACATATTCATAGGTTTTCCATAGCATCTATGGGTCACCCTTAAGCAACTACACCTTTTAATTAGGCCCTGGTAGCCCTTATAGGTCTCGTGGAGACCTATTCACCCACTTATCACTTCATCAAGAAAACAAATAAACACAAGATAAATTATAAATACATAGGTCCACTCTATATGACCTCTTAGTCATCATCAAATGATCACAATCACCATTACATTTTTCTACATATGCTTAATCAACTCAAGCATTGACCCTGTAAACAAGAACATTATAATTGAACACACAATCAACTTATTAGTCTTTGTTCATACTTAAGATGCATTGATCACACCTCCAAATATCACACATATCATCCTTTTGAAGTATACAATGCTCCTCAATAGCTAGTTTATTATGAGATATCAAAACAAGCTCAAATTATCTTCTTGGGTCACTTGAAGGACACAGTCAAACACATAGTCAAATTTGAACCTCAATATATTTGAATGTATTGAATTTTATATCTTTAAATTTATACTTATATATTCACATTGGAGTCCTCTAAAAATTTAATTTTTACACCATTATCAAATTTTGCTTGGATCAAAAGTTATAGGAAAAATACAAAGCACTAGTTTTTCCTTTGCAAATTTGAATATTCAAATCCCAACAGTCACAGTTAAACTTCAAACACCTTGTCCCTGTCTTGTGTCCTCACATCTTAGATTAAACACACACCATTGATTTTTATTGAAGTATCTTGACCTTTAATTTTCATCGCTTATCATTGAATCTTCATCTTGACTATTTGACTTAATACACTTTATCGATCTCCTATACATAGCTTGATCTTTATCTATGTTAAACATTGCACACCATGAAATCATCTTACTCAATACACACTATTTATTGATATATGTATTAATATTCACTCACCATTAGATATTAGAATAAGCCTAATCTCTACCTCTACTCAATGTTAATCTTTGAAAACTTATCCTCATCTCACTAATTCTTAACACCTTATAATAAACACACTATATTGATCCTTTTGTAAGGAGCTCAATATTTAACTTCATTAACCAACAAACACTTTTACTCATTTGACTCAACATGCATAATATATCTTTACTGTATGATCACCCATGTGCCATTAAATCTCCATTTTGTCATGATCTTTAACATCATGCAAAATAGATTATGGGGAGCATTGATATCTACTTAGAAGGTTAGATTTGCATAATCATATCTTTTACCTCGCTAACTCGCATGTTCTCAAATTTAAACCATATAACCTAGGAAAAATACTAAATAAATCCATATGGCCATTTCTTCCTGAAACATTTATGTGTGTGAGATATGCCATCACTAAACCACTTACTTGACTCTTTCTTGTACTTAAACAAATAACGTATTTGAGCTCATATTCATTTATTGTCATCAATATTTGATGTGATGAAATGTGGACCATTAGATCTACCTTTGAAAATTGACTAAGTGTTAAAACTTAGTGCACTTTTGTCTAAGGGACCAACTTTGCACCTTAGTAACTTTGGTTGCACTTAGTTTCATGATATTTAACTTCAACCATGTGATCTCCTCATATAGAAGAATCCATCCATATATTGAGTACCTACTATAACCCTCACATATATGAGATGTGATGACATCAAAATACATCCTCAATGTTTTTTACTATAGACCCATTTATGACTACATGAACAAAATGAAGAACTAAATAAATTTCACTCATGCACACAAGCTCTCCAATCATACTTAACCATTGGAAAGACCCCTTTAATATGATCAATACTTCAGAATCATCCCTAATCATTAAATGACTTCTTTGGTATAATAGGAAGTCCACCTTGATCATGAATATCCTTCATAGTCTTTGGTATTAATACCATTGACTGACTTTTAGGAGCATCTTCAAAATATTCTTGCATAATTTGGAAATATGTCCTATTTATTATAACTATATCAAATAATATCATTTCAACATACCTCTTGACTGATCTGAGTTATGATTTATCCAAGACCAATTGTTGCTTCTTCCAAGCTCTATGAGGACTCACTATTGGCTAACTTCCTTCTACAGTCCTTAGCTCTATTACCATACTTTATGCATGTTTAACAATGACCATGAAATAAACTAGCATACCTTGAAGCATTTGGTTGTCTAACATAACTTCTTGTATTTATTTCAAATCTTGCATTCTCCTTGACATACTCATAGTTCTCATGCTTCTCTTACATCTTATCCAACTTGACTATAACAAGCTCATTCTCACTTTTTAGTGACTTTATTTCAACCTTCAGCTAATTGCACTCATCTTCTTTTGCTTTCATATTTTCATTTGTATTTCTTAATTGATCCTCGAGAATACTAATTTTATCTTCATTCTTTCACTTTAATAAAAATTTTATATTCTTTATACTTCTTTTCTTATTTCTTGGACATGCCTAACAAACATCCCTCAAGGGAATTAACTTGTGCTTTAAGACCATTGACCATATTCCTCATTTTATGATACCTCTTCTTCTACTCCTTTAGTTCACCAAGTGAACTCATGAACTCAAATTCCATATTAAATTCTTCTTCCTTAATATCATCTTCTCTACTATTATGGAAATCTTCTTTATCAAATAGGATGTCTTTTTCTTTTGAACACAAACTTGTTTTGGCATCTACTAGCTGAACCTTGAGATCATTGATAACATTCTCATCCTCTTTAGAATCTTTATTCAAAGTACATATATTCACTTCAAGTGCCTTGATCACAAAATTCCAATATTGATTGTTTTTCTTCAACTATTTAGCCATCTTTATACCAACTCAGGATCTCCTTTAAGCTATTAAGGTTCCTCCAAATAATTGGCTCTGATACCAATTTTTAGAGGTACAATCGCTAGGAGGGGGGTGAATCAATGACCCTTGACAATCTAAATTTAATTTCAATCCTTTCAAAATATTAATAAATTACCACAAGAATTGATGAATAATACACATCATTCATATCAATGAACAATAGACACAATGTAAGATCAAGCACATAACACATAACATATATGGGAAAACCTCTTGGGGGAGAAAACCCACTAAAACTTATAATTGGACTACTATCCTATAATAATAAGAACAAATTTGGAATAGATACAACTAATCAAAGAGCTATCATACCTTATTTTAGTGAGACTACAATCCCAAAATGAGATACTACACTTATTTAAATGAGCTACCACAACAACTAAAACTTTAACAAGTTTCACATTACAAGGAGGCTACAACCCCCTAGATGTTGAGAAACCACAACAACAACTATGAAAATAACATCTTATTAGCACTAATTTCCTACTAATCTAATAGAGATATAATGCATATCAACACTATTCAACTTTACACACATACTCTAGTCTTCACATAGACATCATCTATCATTTGCTCACTCTCAAGACATCCAAAAGATCATTTTGGAACACTCTAAACCTCTTCACTCATCCTCAACCTAAAAAATCACTATTTTAACATAAAAAACATTAATTATAGTTCATATACATAGTCTCTAATTTATTTTTCCCATCAACCCATCCACTGGGCACACTACCTCTCCTCACTTCTTCACTTCAACTCTCACTCTTCTCACACAAGCCTAGAAACCATCTCCTTTAGTTTCTCTATATATATATCCTTCATGATAAACAACTTATTGGTTGGCCATTAAAATTAACTTAACCCTCAAGTCTTCTCTCATAATACATGGCTCAAAAAAATATTCATAGGTTTTCCATAGCATCTATGGGTCACCCTTAAGCATCTACACCTTTTAATTAGGCCCTCGTAGCTCTTATAGGTCTCATGGAGACCTATTCACCCATTTATCATTTCATCAAGAAAAAAAAGAAACATAAGAGCAATTATAAATACATAGGTCAGCTCTATATGACCTCCTAGTCATCCTCAAATGATCACAATCACCATTAAATTCTTATACATATGCTCAATCAACTCAAGCATTGACCTTGTAAACAAGAACATTATGAATGAACACATAGTCAACTTATTATTCTTTGTTCATACTTAAGATACATTGATCACACCTCCAAATATCACACATATCATCCTTGTGAAGTATACAATGCTCCTCAATAGCTAATTTATCATGAGATATCAAAACAAGCTCAAATAATCTTCTTGGGTCACTTGAAGGACATAGTCAAACACATAGTCAACTTTGAACCTCAATATATTTTAATGTATTGTATTTTATATCTTTAAATTTATACTTATAGATTCACCTTGGATTCCTTTAAAAATTTACTTTTTATACAATTATCAAATTTTGCTTGGATCAAAAGTTATAGGAAAAATACAAAGCACTAGTTTTTCCTTTGCAAATTCGAATATTCAAATCCCAACAGTCACAGTTAAACTTCAAACACCTTGTCCCCATATTGTGTCCTCAGATCTTAGATTAAACACACACCATTGATTTTTTTTGAATTATCTTGACCTTTACTTTTCATCTCTGATCATTGAATCTTAATCTTGACTATTTGACTTAATACACTTTATCGATCTCTTATACATAGCTTGATCTTTATCTATGTTAAACATTGGACACATTGAAATAATCTCACTCAATACACACTATTTATTGATATATATATATATATATATATATATATATATATATATATATATATATATATATATTCACTCACCATTAGATCTTAGAATAAGCCTAATCTCTACCTCTACTCAATGTTAAACTTTGAACACTTATCCTCATCTCACTACTTCTTAACTCCTTATAATAAACACACTCTATTGATCCTTTTTTAAGGAGCTCAATATTTAACTTCATTAACCAACAAACACTTTGACTCATTTGACTCAACATGCATAATATATCTTCACTGTATGATCACCCATGTGCCATTAAATCTCCATTTGGTCCTGATCTTTAACATCATGCAAAATAGACTATGGGGACCATTTCTATCTACATAGAAGGTTAGATTTTCATAATCATATCTTTTACCTCGCTTACTCGCATGTTCTCAAATTTAAACCATATAAACTAGGGAAAATACTAAATAAACCCATATGACCATTTCTTCCTAAAACATTTATGTGTGTGAGATATGCCATCACTAAACCACTTACTTGACTCTTTCTTGTACTTAAACAAATAACGTATTTGAGCTCATATTCATTTCATGTCATCAATATTTGATGCGATGAAAGGTGGACCATTATATCTACCTTTTCAAATTGACTAAGTGTTGAAACATAGTGCACTTTTGTCTGAGGGACCAACTTTGCACCTTAGTAACTTTGGTTGCACTTAGTTTCCTGATATTAAAATTGAACCATGTGATGTCCTCATATAAAATAATCCATACATATATCTAGTACCTACTATAACCCTCACATGTATGAAATATGATGACATCAAAATGCCTCCTCAATGTTTTTTTACTATAGACCCATTTATGACTAGATGAACAAAATGAAGAACTAGGTAAATTCCACTCATGCACACAAGCTCTCCAATCATAATTAACCATTGGTAGGACCCCTTTCATATGATAAATACGTCAAAATCATCCCTAATCATCTCAAACCATGCCAAAATTAAATATTAAACAAGCATACTAGGATAAACACATTGCACACTTTGTCATTGTCACTTAGACATCAAGGCGCTTCATCCACTCACCTAGACACATCCATGACATCACCATGACATAATTGAAAACTCTCCAACAATATCCCCCTTTATCATTGATGTAAACACCCATAAAAAAACAATAAATAGCTCATCTTCCTTCTCTCTTTTAAAGCACTCTTAAAATAGGAACTTTCTCCACTTTTGAGACAATGACAAAGTGGGTACCAACTAATATTGAGGACTTAAAAAGACTAAAAATTGGATTAGACCATTTTATAAACATAGTACAAACTCTCCCTTACCATGAGCTTACCTATTCTTTCCTTAACAACTTCATCTTGCTCCATGCCAACACTCTCTTCAACCAAGCACTACAACCAATGAAGGAAGAACAAACAATAATACTAAAATTTGATGGAACTCACAAAGAAACATTTCAAAGGGCATCCCCTTAATATTTTTGAGTAATTTCACCTCCTAATCATCTTCATATCTCTTCACACCATGAATAACCACCATAGAAGCTTACTAGCCTTCTATCTCAAGTTATCACATGGGCCACCATTAGAACTTCGTGCCACTCACCAAATAGGAAACATGCTCAAACAACCTAAGAAATATCCTTGAAACACTCATTCCTTTCTATTTTATATAAACTAAATAAAAATCACACTTATTCTTACAGGGCCTATCTAATCTCCTTATAACACTACCTAGAAAATGTAGGGCCCATAATTTTAGTAGAGACACTATCAAGACCTAAAAATTCATATCAAGAGCACTCTCATATGTCTCCTTAAGCACACTAACTCCCATCACCTAGATCATCTTATGCAACATACTTATTTTACAAACCTACTAGCTAATTAAGCCTCCATCTTGACAAAAACATGAATAATTTATGTTGGTCCCCAAAAATGTCACTCAGTTTTGGGACAACATATGAAGCTATTTTGGCCCTTGCCTTAGTTCAAACAAAAATGTTCAAAAGTGGGTTCAAGCAGCAGGTTAAACATGTGGTTCATCCTTTGGTTCAACATCAAATGGTTGAAAGGCAGGTTCAATCAAATGGTTCAATGCTTTGATTCATCTTTTGGTTCAATCAAACAGTTCGTCAATCGGTTCAAGGCTTCATTTGAACCATTGAACCAAAACTTGGTTCAATGGTTGGTTCAAGCGACAAAGTTTAAAGGAGTACCCCAAGATTCAAAGACACAAGTGCCCTTGCAAAGGGTATTCCTGTGGTAAAAAGTGACCAAGGAAAAAAATAGACAAAGACAAAATCCCAACAGAATCCCGTGGATGCTGCCAAGTGTCGACGGCTGAACCTCACTGAACTTTGTTTCTACAAACTGGCAGATATTGCCATGTGTCCTTATTGAAGCTTGTCAGAAGCCTCCAAGTGTCAATATCCACAGTCTCTTCCCTTAGCTTCACTATTTTGAGTAAAGAGCATGGTGGACTTAGGGATGAGTGACTAAATGAAGCAGAATGTGCCAAGTGTCTGCATCCATGATTCTAAATTTCTAATAGGTTTCAAAGCCTCTATCAATAAATGTTTCTCAGAGTTCGATGGAAGTTGCCACGTGTCTTCACCTGTTTAGTATCAGAATGTGTCATGCATCAATTACTAAATACTGATAGAAAGTGACTAAGGAATAGAGAATCGAATTGAATCTAGGACCCAATTCAAATAACTAGAAAAGGAGGAACAATGAAGAAGGATCAGATCGCTAGGTAGACATTGAAAGATGTAAACTTTTAATAGTGTGACTTGTTTCTCTGTATTGAGAAAATAAAATGGGTAGATGCCCCTAAGTTCTAGCCTACCTTCTTAACAGATTTCAATGCAACATGATGTGTGACCGTTCCTGAGTCCTTCTTGAAGAGGCTATATAAGAGACTCTCTCCTATTGTAAAGGCATCTCTTTTTGACAATCAGAATGAAATTCTGCCCAAACTGAAAGACACTTCTAAGACTTTGAGCTTAGTTTGTTTATCATATTTTGTTATTAGAATAAGAAAGCAAGTGGTTTTTCAAACTTTGTGCTATAATATCTTTGTTATTGGGGAAACTATTCTTATGTCTTTTTCCTTGATATATTTTATGTTCCTTTAATTCAACAAGTAGGATTAGTAAAATTAGTTAGAAAGGTGTCCTGAAGAGTTAACTGTGGAGAGACTTTGTGCCCCCATAATTGCCTTTTAGTGTGTGTTCTTTTCATTTCTATGTAAAGGACTTTCAAAAGACTTTGTGCCCTCATTATTTTTTGTATCTTACTCTTGAGTAATTTAGGTGAAGACTTTGTGCTGCATCTCGATTTGCTAGTTATAACATCTTTTGCTACATTTTGCTATAACTACTTGGAGTATTCTTGTGGCTTACTGAATAGTACTTCTAAAAGAAGAGGAGTGTTTTTTGTCATTTTCCTTGAGTTTCTCCTATGATTTGCATGCATCATCTCTGAATAAAGAGAGATGGATGATTTGTCCTACACTTGAGTACTATTTTCTATATATATATATATATATATATATATAGCATACCTACAGGGAACCTCCCCTTAATGAGAGGAGAGATCAATCTCCTTTTGATGTGGTAAAAAATGCACATTTGGACAACCAGTCTTCCTACTTTGGCTGATTAGACCTATTTTGTTTATCGGTATGCTGATAGACAAAATATTCAACCAACACTTTGAAAATCACAAACCTTCATATCTCTATGAAAATTTATTTGATAACACATTTGGCCCATTCAACCTATTAAGAAACCTCAGACTTCAAATCATTAGTCAAACTACTTTCCTAGCATAGGTAAAACCCTAAAACCTTGAAACAAATAAGGCCAACAAACCTCCTTTTGTTCAATGTCTACTTTTGAAACTTCTTGCACACCTGGAGATAACCATCACACAATTATGTACCAAGATTTGACCTTACATACCTTTGGGAACCTTGACTTCCTATACCATGGATTTTTACCTACAACAAGACAGATAAATGCAAGAGCACATAAAAACCTCCCATACCTTCTTTCTTAGATTCAACTACTCAGTCCTCTGATCCTAGGACCTGGCCAATTACAAATTTCGCATGAAATCTATGATTTAACTAGATCATAACATCTTAATCAAGTCTTCAAATACTATAAAATCACAATCAATACTTATATATAGATACCTCATCTTCAGAACACTGTGAACTTCCATGGCATACATAAATCTTTAATAGGCTTAGCAAGATCTAAGACAAAAGCCTAAAAGAGAGGCCTTCAACTTATAGGCTCACTTGACATCTACCAAAAACTGATATGTAAATAGATATTTGAAATGGACCTTTATAATAGAGAATATAAACCATAATCAATAAGCTAACTCCTCAAGATAGGACTACTAAGATTCTTTACAAGCTTCTTTTATCCAACAAATAGATATATAAAAAATAATTCACATACCTTATTTTCATACCTTCATGAAAAAATATCTAATAGCCACCAAGCTTCTTCTGATTGACAAGTATCTCCTTGAAGCCTAGATGGAGACACCCCTTTGACAAAAAGAGACTAGAAGTCTCAATACTTATGAGACTCCCATATCTCCATATCCTTTTCTACCTTGCAGTCCTACCTCATCATTTGATTGATTTTGAATAGATGCTTGACTTCATTATTTGCATTAGATTTGTCTATAAATTATGAAAACATAAACTCTTGATTTTCTTTTTTTATCTATGATGGTGAACAAACCATCCTTGATCTCAAACTAATCTCTCCTCATAGACTTGGGTTTACAAACCAATGTGTGACCTCTTCCTTTCACACTAGGAGCTCCATACACCTTATTTTTCTTGTTATTGTAATATCTAGTAACGTGACCAACTTTATGACATTTCAAACAAACAATATCACTCATGCCGTTTACTTGATGATGATTGTGATCTTTATTTTATATCTAGATAGAAGGCAGATTATGTATCTTCTTCATATCTGATTCCTGCTTTGTTTTAGTAGGTAAGTGACCTTGATCATGAATATCCTTCACAATATTAGGTCCTAATACCATTGAGTGAATTCTAGGAGCATCTTTCTTCTTATCAAAACTTGAGTGCATATTCAAACTATTCTTGTAGAATTTGGCAATATGTCCTATTTATTGCAACTATAGAAAACAATATCATTTAACATACGTCTTGACTGATCTGAGTTATGATTTCTCCAAGACCAATTATTAATTCTTCCAAAGGTCCATGAGGACTCATTCTTGACTGACTTCCTTCTATAGTCCTTAGCTCTATGACCATACTTTATACATCTATAAGAATGATGATGAAATAAACTAGCACACCTTGAAGCATTTGGTTGACTAACATACATTCTTATATTGATTTCAAAGCTTTCATTATCCTTGAAATACTTAGACTTCTCATACTTCTCTTCCAGCTTATCCAACTTGACTATAACAAGCTCATGCTCACTTTTCAATGACTTCATTTCAACCTCTAACTAATTTACCTCATCTTCTTTTACTTTTATATTTGCATTTGTAGTCCTTAACTAGTACTCAAGAATACTGATCTTATTTATTGAAACTATAGCAAACAATATCATTTAACATACCTCTTGAGTGATCTGAGTTATGATTTCTCCAAGACCAATTATTAATTCTTCCAAAGGTCCATGAGGACTCATTCTTGACTGACTTCCTTCTATAGTCTTTAGCTCTATGACCATACTTTATAATGTATAACAATGATGATGAAATAAACCATCACACCTTGAAGCATTTGGCTGTCTAACATACCTTCTTGTATTGATTTCAAAGCTTTCATTATCCTTGAAATACTTAGACTTCTCATACTTCTCTTCCAGCTTATCCAACTTGACTATAACAAGCTCATGCTCACTTTTCAATGACTTCATTTCAACCTTCAACTGATTTCACTTGTCTTCTTTTACTTTTATATTTGCATTTGTAGTCCTTAACTAATCCTCAAGAATACTTATCTTATCTTCATCCTCTTTGGCCTTGTTTGCCATGTCTTTTAATTTATATGCTTTCACTTCAATAAACCTTTTTTGTTATTGATACTTCTTTTCTTATCTCTTGGACATGCCTAACAAAATTACATCAAGAGAATCGACTCGTGCTTCATTAACTTTGATCATATTCCTCATTTTGTGATTCCTCTTCTTCTTTTCCTTTACTTCACCAAGTGCACTCATGAGTTCATCTTCTAGATCAACTTATTCTTCATTTCTATCATCTTCTGTACTATTATTGAAAGCTTCTTTATCAAACATGATCCTTTTCTTTTGAACACAAATTTGTCTTGGCATCTACTAGTTGAACCTTGAGATCATTGATAACATTCTCATCCTCTTTGGAATCTTTCTTTAAAGTACATATCTTCTCTTCAAGTTCCTTGATCACATATTTCCACTATTTATTCTCTTTCTTCAACTATTTATCTATCTTTGTACCAACTCAAGATCTCCTACAAGTTGTTAAGCTTCCTCCAAAGAACTAGCTCTTATACCAATTATTAGAGGTAAAATCACTGAGAGGGGGGGTAAATTAATGAGCCTATACAATCCAAGATTAATTTCAATCCTTTCAAAATATTAATCAATTACCACAAGAACTCATGAAGCATAACATATCAATCATATCAATTAACAAGAAAGACAATGCAAGATCAAGTACATAACACATGACATATGTGGGAAACCCTCTTCAGGGAGAAAACCCACTAGAACCTATAATTGGACTACTATCTTATAATATAAAAAACTAATTTAAACCAAATACAACTTATCAAGGAACTACCATCCCTTACTTTAGTTAGGATACAATTCCATAAGGAGCTACTACACTTATCTAGCTGAGCTACCATAACAACTAAACCTTTACCAAGTTTCACCTTAGAAGGAGGATACAACCCCCTATATGTTGAGAAACTAAAAAACACCTATGAACATAACATCTTCTAAAAAATAATTTCCTACCAATCTGAAGGAGATATAATGTATATCAACCCTCTTCAAATCTACACACACAAACATCAGTCTTCATATAGACATCATCTATCGCTCACTCTTAAGACATCCAAAACATCCTTTTGGATCACTCTAGACCTCTTTGATCATCCTCAACCTAGAATATCACTATTATGACATCATAAACATGACCTACATATCATACACATATTCCTTAATCTTCTTTTCTCATCAACCCATCCACTAGGCACACTACCTCTCCTCTCTTCACTTTAATTCTCACTCTTCTTATACAAGCCTAAAAACCATCTCCTTTGGTTTCTATAGATATAGCATTCATGATAAAAATATTATTGGTTGGCCATTAAAATTTCCTTAACTCTTAAGGCTTCTCTCACATCAAGACATGGATAAAAACAATCTTCGTAGGTTGGCCGTAGCATCTATGCATCACCCTTAAGAAGCTACACCTTTCAATCAGGCCCTTATAGTTCTTATAGGTCTCATGGAGACCTATTAACCCATTTAGCACTTTATCAAGAAGATAAATAAACACAATACCAATTCCAACTACATAAGTCCACTCTACATGACCCCTTAGTCATCCTCAAATGATCATAGTCACCATTACACTCTTTTGCATATTCTCAATCAACTCAAGCATTGACCTTGTAAACAAGAACATTATGAATGAACAAATAATCAACATATTAATATTTTCTCATAATTAATGTGCATTAATCACACTTCTAAATATCACACGAATCATCCTCATGAAGTCTAAAACACTCCTCAATATCTAATTTATCATGAGATATCGAAATAACATCAAAAAAAGATTGAAAACTCTTTTCAGGTCACTTGCTGGACAAAGTCAAATACATAGTAAAATTTGAGACTTAATATCTTTTACTATACATAATCTTAGATCTTTGAATCTATATTTATATATGTGCCTTGGAGTCCTCTTCAAATTCACTTTTTACAGCATGATCAAATTCTGCTTGGATCAAAAGTTATTGGTAAAATATATAGCATTGGATTTTCCTTTGAAAATTCAAATATTCTAATCCCAATAGTCATAGTTAAACTTTGAACACCTTATCCTCATATCATTTCCTCACATCTTAGATTAAATACAAATTATTAATCTTCTTTGAAGTAGCTCAACCTTTACCTTTCACTGCTCATTTTTTGATGTTCATTTTGACTATTTGACTTAATGTGCTCTCTCAATCTCCTATACATAGCTCAATCTTTATATGTGTTAAACATTAGACACCTTGAAATCATCTCCCTCAATACACACCATTGATATGTGTGTGTGTGTGTGTGTGTGTGTGTGTGTGTGTGTGTGTGTGTGTGTGTGTGTGTGTGTGTGTGTGTGTGTGTGTGTGTGTGTGTGTGTGTGTGTGTGTGTTTGTGTGTGTGTGTGTGTGTGTGTGTGTGTGTGTGTGTACGAACATCCACTCATCATTATATCTTAGAAGAATCCTATTCTTTACCTCTACTTAATGTTAAAATTCAAACACTTGTCCTCATCTCGTTGCTTCCTAACACTTTAAAACAAACATGCTCCACTGATCCATTTGTAAGGAGCTTTATATTTAACTTCATTAACCAATTAACACTTTAACTCATTTGGTTCAACACACATAATATGTCTTTACTCTATAATCACCTGCAAGCCATTAGATCTCCATTTGGTCATGATATTTAACATCATGCAAAATAGACTAATAATGGGGACCATTATTATCTATATGAAAGGCCAAATTTTCACAATTATATAGTTTACCTCACTTATATTTACTCAAATTTGTACCATATAAACTAGGCAAAATTCTAAACAAACCCATATGACCATTTCTTCTTGAAACATAGACGTGTGTGAGATATGCCATTACCAAACTACTTACTCAAATCTTTATTTTACTTAGACAAATAATGTATTTAAGCTCAGATTCATTTTGGGACATTGATCTTTGATGTGATGAAACATAGACTATTAGATCTGCCTTTGTAAATTGACTAAGTGTTGGAACTTAGTGTACATTTATTTGAGGGACCAACTTTGTACCTTAATAACTTTGGTTGTGCTTAGTCACATGATCTAAAAATTGAACCATGCGATCTCCTCACATATAAAAATCCATACATGTATCAAGAGGATCCTATAACCCTCACACATGTCATATATGATGACATCAGAATGCTTCCTTATAGTTTTCTATTATAGATCCATTTATGCCTAGATGAATAAAATAAATATCTGGGTGAATTCCACTCATGCACACAAGCACTCTAGTCATCCTTGACCACTGATTGGACCCATTTTACATGATTAATAATTTAGACTCATCCCTAAGTATCTCAAACCATGCCAAAACTGAATATCAACCAAGCATACTTCAAGCATACTAGGACAAGCACATTTACACTTTGACATTATCACTTAGACTATCAAGACACTTCTTCCACTCACTTGGACACCTCCATGACATCACCATGACATACTTGACAAATATCCAACATAAGTAAGGTATATTTGAATAGATGGTTATGCCCTTTTTACTTTTTAATTCACCCACCACCTTTTTGCGAGTTATGAATGATCTATTTAGGCTATTCATAGACGTTTTTGTTATCATCTACTTAGATGATATCTTGATGTTTAGTAAAAAAATTATGGTCATGTTAAACACATTAGAAAAGTCTTAGATATTTTCTCAACACTTACTCCAGTTTATAGATTTATTTATATATAGTGGGGACGTGCTTTGAAAACATGTTTTCCACATTAACACAGTTTTCAAATTTCCTATATTTTATAGTTATATGATTCAGATACACATTTGTGGTTGAATTCTATAGAATGGTACCATTGTTATACATAGTTTCATCATGAGACATTTCTAAGGTGCATATGTTATGTAATTTGAACCTAATATTGTAAAATCAAGTCATTTTTAGATTTCAAACACTTTTAGGGACTATCACCACCCACCAACCTTTTGGCATATAGTCATTTTTGTCACAGCCCATCCCATTTATAACCTCTATAAATTATGTGCATCTTTAGATACTCATTATCCACTCTATTGAAGTTGATAAAGCGAAGGTAAAAATGAATCAAAGTAGAATTGAGATGAAATTGGAATAAGAATGTGCCACATTAAGAATAGTGAACAAAAATACACTAGTTGTTTAAGCTTTACCCTAATGGGTGTTCTTTTTTATTGAAAACAAGGAAAAATAGGGATAGCTCTAGCCTCTATGAATTGTGTGCATCTTTAGCTACACACTCTCCCCTCCATTGAAGTTTATGGAGATGAATGGAAAATGAATGGGAGAATAAGTGAGATGAATGTGGAAGAATAATGTGCCATATTAAGAACAATGACAAAAATGCACTAGTTTTTTTACCTTTACCTTTTATGGGCATTCTTTTTTTTTTTGAAAATAAGGGAACATGGGGATAGCTCTTCAGACATAAGCACATGTTATATGTTTCATGACTTTATTGATTTTATGATTTAGAAAATATGACTCTTTATATCAAAAAGGTCTTGATTTATTATTATGTACTATAAACCAAAAATCATGAAGTCTCTCCATAGAATAAAGGATCATTATAAGACAACCTTACAAAAATTGATTAATCAACATCCACTACAACTCCTAATGTTTTTGTGAGATAAATATATATATATATATATATATATATATATATATATATATATATATATATATATATATATATATATATATATATATATATATATGAGACAAAAATAATCCATAAAACTACTTGAATACAAATCTATCCCTAAATATGCTTACATCTAGGTATTTACTTACCCCTTAAGGATTTACCACATCCTTTTTGTATTTTGGAGAAATCAAAAAAAGAAAAAAGAAAGGAGAAAAACCTTTAAATTATAGTGTATGTTACTGGCATTACAAAGAGAATGTCTATGGTTGCAAGTTTAAATTCCCTATCATTAATATGTGGGATAATAAACTCAAATTAAGGTAAACTTATCAATTAAGTTAAATTTTCTCATTAATCAATATGATTAAAATTTCAAACACTAAAAAAATGGGCAATGTATAATTCATTTAAAAAGATAATTCTCAAAAAAATATATGATTAATATTTATTTACATGTCTTTAACACCAAATCACATACTGCAATTGTAATAATGAAAACAAATATCTTGTTGTAACTTTCCCTAGACATCTCTTTCCTTAGATAATTGGGGACTATGTAAACCATAAATCTCAAGATTTTAACTCATTGAAATGCTGAGAAAAGTAAATTAAAGGTCAAAAATGAATGGTTAAGTAAATTTGTAGCATAAAAAATTGGAAGCTAAAATATAGAGTTTAAGACCTCAATTTCTTGTCCCAAAATTAATGTCATTACATCATTGACTCGAGCCACATATCAAACATGGATCCTTTCCATAATCAATTAAATCCTCATCCAGACTTGAAAATTGAAAATGACTAATCAAATATGTTTCCACCTTAATAGATGTAGACCTATTTTCAATGGGTGTTGGTCATGTAATTCTAATGACTACCTTGAATCTGGGTCTAATGTACGATATAGGCCCCCTAGTATATGACATCATTTGAAATACCTTGCCATTTCCCTTCTCCATCGTCACTCATCTCACCTTGAAATATTTCACTATTTTCATGTTTTGTGTGGCCTTATCCTTTTTTTGAGTGATATGAGTATGTAATTTTTGTTTATTCTTATTAAGCTTGATATAATTTCTTTGTGTGTCAATATATTAGAAACACTAGTGAATGGAAGTTGCAAGATAAATTTGGGGACCTCAATGTCTTGTCCTCACATAAAAAATATTACAATGCTAATTTGAGTAGCATATTAAATGTGGATCCTTGAAAAAATTAAATACACTCTCATGATGTCCTCATCCACCCTTGAAAATAGAAAATGGCCAATCAAAGATGCCTCCACCTTGCAAGTTGTAGACCCCTTTGATATGGGTGTAGGACATGTAAATCTAAATAGTGATATTATTTATCTATCTTTGGTGTACAATATGAGTCCTATAGTGTATGATACTAAATATAATATAAAATAATATAATATAGGGTAACCTATATTATATATCCAATAAATGTTAGAATAATATTATTAAATAAATATTAAATATCTAATTTAATATTAAATGTATTATATTTAATAAATATATAATAGTACTTAGTAATAATATATAATATTTTATATATTAAAATGATACTTATCATATATTTAATCATTATATATTAATAATATTTAATATAACATATATTATATATAAATACACAACTTATATATTTGGATTCTTATTATTATTAAGTATTATAATTTGTGATAACATAGAATTAAAAGCTTGATATGTATGGCTTCCAAAATCTACATTTATTTATAAAAAGAGATGTCACACAAAATTGACATATTTATTTCTATCAATTTTTGTGATCACAATATGTGATTTGGTTTTATAGATATGCAAATAAATATTGATCATAGTTTTCTTGAAAAAAATATTTTTCTAAAAAAATTACATTATAGTTTATCTGCATTTATGAAGTTTAAAATTGTCTACCCTTGCCTAGTTCTTATTACATGCAATTTTTTAGGATGTTTCTTATTGTTCTATGATACCTATTATTGATTATGTTTTCCACCCATACTTCAAAGAGGGAACCATTACAACACTCTCCACCCTTTTTCTATTTTAATATGTTTTGATTTCCCATCTAGAGTAGCAACTTATAGATGTATTTTATTTTCTATATTATGGAAGTTTTACATTTCACTCTTATTGATGTGATTTTTATTTTATTTTTTGCCTTTGTATGTAAGGTTCAAGTGGAAGGTGGGATTAACTCCCTAGATTTGGGAGGGATCCATTTTTAGTTGAAGGGTTAGCACAACAACATGTATTTGATCCATGAGCATTGACACATAAATGTAAGAGAATGGAATTTGTAGAGAAATGGATATTTTTATTACTAGAATCAAAATAATAACATTAAACAGTATGAAACACCAATTTATCAAGCTTTTCAATGTGTTGCAACAAGGGCCATACATCAAATATGTAATTTAGGGTTTTAATATCTAAATTCATATGTTGTATGAAATTGATTTTCATGCTTTTGGACAATTTTATTTTATTTTTTGAGTATTTTAAGGCTATTGGATATGTATTCAGATAAGTTTCTATACAATAACTTAAAATTAAAATCTAGAAATTTTAGTTACTAGAGTCAATAACAAAGGGGTTTGTAGCTTTAGATTTTTTATCCAGACCCCTTTAGTATTATTTTATATATGATGTGATATAATCACACACACACACACACACACACACACACACACACACACACACACACACACACACACACACACACACACACATTATATATTAGTATAATAATATTATATAGTAATTACAAGATTATATAATACAAGATATTTATTCTATATATTATAATTATGAAACTTATTAATTCTCAAATGGGATCATAGTCATGACACATAATCTGTTTCAAAAGGTACTTAGCATGTCATGTTAACATTTACCCTTGTTATTTGCCACTCACACTAATTTACAAAAAATTAAATGGATTTAAAGATTGTATTTTTATTTTTTCAATGGCATTTTCTCCTCCTCTACTCCATGATAATTCTATATTATTAATGAATCTTATGTCGAACTATCTAATCCCTTAAAATTAAAAATTATGTGAATATTAATAGTAAATCTTATGTCAAACTATTTATCACCTTTTAGGTACAACCTCACTTCCCCTTCCTCTACCACACCACCAACAAAGAAGATAGGGGGGTGAAGAGGAAAGGGAAAGGGAAAGGGAAAGGGAAAGGGGAAAGGGAAAGGGAAAGGGAAAAGGAAAGGTGCTTGATTTACCAGTATAATGAGAAGGTAATATAATTGAGTCAAGATTGCTAGAAAGAATTGTATTGGTGGGTTTGTAGTGCACTCAATAATTCCCATGTTTAAGTCTATCTATCAAAATGGTTGTTGAAATGCCAAAACAAACCTTGGACATTG
>JARHVA010006267.1:265000-290000 GCA_037957365.1 Torreya grandis | reverse complement strand
ATATTGGACTTTAAGTTACTATGGGATGGAAATAATTTCTACATGTTGGGTAATTCATGATAAAGAATCATTAGTATGTGCTACATAAATTATGGATGATGATCTAAATAGGTGGTAATTTACACAACATGTATAATCAATATTTCAGGATGGGAGGTATATAATACATAATAATAGAAGATTTTATATCATGGACACTATATACAAGAAAAAGTTAAGTTAATCTATAAATCAATCTTAGCTTGGAGAAGATAAATTAAACTTGTCAGTCCACTTGTTGGTACATCTAGACAATTAGGGTCATGACCAATATGGATTTAATAGACCTAAATAAGGGGTTTTTTCCATAAAATATCACTATAGAGGGTTCCAAAGTTTCTATTTATGTAATACCACATAATAACCTTATCTATGTCATATGGTTTATAATAAAGTAAAGTAAATCTACTCTAGTGCTCACCAAATCTTGTGACACAAATGGGGAATAATAAACACAAACAATAAACATGAAAATAATAAGTCTACTAAAGCTACTATAGAAGTAATCCTAATAAAGGAGAGATAAATGCATTCATAATAAAATAGTTATGTAATTCCATCCACCAAAATAGAGGAGTAAAGGTTAGCAATACTTACCTTGAAATTGAACCCATCAACGCTCAAACTCTCCATCAGCCAATGGTTCTTTACAAGATGTTGATTTGGTTCATAAGGTCATAAATATAGGTTAGATCTATGCTAAAATAATTATCATATGCATCTAACATATTTCCATAAGACAATATTCTTCTTCAAAGAAGTATGAAACCCTAAGAAATGATTCCTCAAGTAGAATGGAGGAAGAGAAGATGGTAAACAAGTGAAAATGAAGGATTTTATACGTTGGAAATGGGGTGAAATGTGTGTTTATATATTTTTATCTAACTCTACACTCTTATAGAATTTTATATGATATAATTGTCCCAATCGACCTAGTTTTATTGAAATAGAATAGATACAGCCCAAACTAAGTCAGTTGGGTTGACATAGTCCCTTAATGTGGTCAATTCCGATGATAAGTTTGACCCATTTGAATATGTTTAGAGGATGGTAAAAATAGGTTTTTATTAGGTAGGGTTTATTTCAGTCAGTGAATTACTTGGAGGATCATGTAATGGAGGTGTCAAAGCTTAGGTAAATGTATAAGAGGTACTTGTGTTGGTTTCATGTGGTGGTATAGGGAACACCAATCTTGAGAAGAACCAATGGTCTACCCACCCATTTTTTGGTGCAACCTTTAATGGATGCACTCATAGATATTGATAATTGATGGGTTACTACAAGACATAAAGCATCAAAAATTTACAAAATTTTAAAATATTTTGTATATACATATGCCCCACTCAAAGATCATCACATGTCATGAAGTTTTAACATGGGATGATTCTTCAATAAAAGAAAACAAAAATCACACAACACTGAACTAAATAAATTATGGTATTTTAAAGCATAAAATAACTGAAAGTAAAAAGAAATAAATGATTAATATATGGATATTGTGACTTACCTTTATCATTGAATGGTTATCTATTATGTTTGTATTTTTTATTGTGTAGGGCACAAAGAATTCTTTGGACAAACCATAAGGATACAAAACTAAAGATCAAAGATAAACAAACACAAGAAAGTGAAGATAACTGTAATTTGTAGGCATGATGTACTTAGAAATTTGGTAAGCTAGGGTGATAAATGCTAAGTTATGACCAAATGACCAAGACAAAATTTTACATTAAACTGGGTAACCAAGAAAAAAAGGCTACTAAATTACTAAAAAACTCAAAGAAAAGGAATTCCATAGGTAGGAAAAGTGGTAAACTAAATCAATCCAATGATATGTAAGATTAGTATAATAAGTATACCATCAATGTATAAAGGAGTAATAAATAAAACTTTAGGCAAAGATGAAAATAAAAAGTAAAAAAATATTGAGGAGTGATAAGTAACTTTCCAAACTCACTTAATAATGGAAAGAAAACATTAAGTAAAAACAACATTAGTGATTGACAAGTAACAATCTAAACTCACTCAACAATGGAAAAAGTATGGAAATATAGAAAAAAATGTAGTTGTTTGAATAAAGGAATGGTAATGAATGTTTTTTTTTAAATTTAAATGAAATCAAGGTTTTTTTAGAAATGTAAAGCAATGGTGTAAATAAGATAATCCATTTTCATTCAAGCACACTATTTTGTTCTAAATATAAATAAAATCAAAATAAAGTAGTGATTACATGTTTTTAGATGTGAAGAAGAGGGAATATAGGAGTGGGAAAATATATTTTAGAATCAAACTTTCCCATCAAGGTGGGAATGAATTGGGTGGTGGGGGAGATGTAGGAAAAATCAAGGTAGAGAGACTCTTTATCAAAGTCAAGACACTATAATTAAGTTTGTCAAAATAAGAGGACTTTTCACATTAAGGACTTTGAATAAATTATTCTAACCACAAAAATCTTGGTTTATCAAAATTAAGTATGAATATCATCTAATGAAGTTTATATGCATGAAAATTAAAATTTACCTACCTTCCCACAACATATTACTTGTTCCTCAAAACCTCTTACAAAACCATTGGTGTACTATGAATATTGGGTAATTGTTCCTCAAAACCCCTTATAGAGTCATTGGTATATTATGAATATTGGGTACTTGTTCATCATGACCCATTATAAATCAATTGGAAGATAATTTTAAATTCTCTTATCCCAATCTACTAGCCTAATACACCCCAATGGACCTTGAATTTATTATGATACCAATTGTGGAGTTTGAACTTCGATAAGAAATAGGAGATGTGTTATGAATCATGTATTTTGGTGTGATGTTCAATTTTTTATTTTTTATTTTGTTTTTGATCATTTTTTTATTTAATTTTTTTATGGTTCATTATATTCATCCTCCATATAGATTCAGAGAACCAAACATTGGTGATAGAAATGACTATCATTTGAAAATTTTGGACTTGGTTTCTAAGAAAGAGGACTTAGAGAGCATGATGTCTAAGATCCTTGTTTATTATGTTAAATTATATTGTTATATTTAATTCAAAAATTTTCATCCAAAGTGTAATAAAAGGAAGGAAAATCAAATGGAAATGAACATGAAATGATTTTGATTACCTCAAATTATAATAAATCTGACAATGTTAAAGGGATACTATAGCAGGTAGGCATGATTCCTTATCATAAACATGTATGTAAGTGTAGGGGAACATGGTAATATAGTTTTTTGTGAAATTTTTATCTATAAGGGAAATTAAAAAATGAGTTTGAGAATATTGAATTAGAAGATTCTAACCATTTCTTTAAATTTTAAAAATAACACTCATTTTATAAAAAAACTAAAATAATACATAGATTTTATGAGGAGAGATTAGTCCTCTCCGTGGTATTAGACTAAAAATCATAAAATATAAACCTAAGTAGGTGAAAAAAGTGGAATTGGAATTATTGAGGAATGTTTGGTCCTGTTCATGGTCTTACACTGTAACTCACAAAAAGAAAAAAGAGACTGAAAAAAGATAATTAAAAAAAAATTTATGATCAAAGAGAAAAATCATAAAAAATGGATATATGAAATAAAATATATTCATTATGAAAATTGGGTCATATCCCTATTATTATAATGAAACTCATGAATTAAATGAAAAAAAGGAACCAAAGGACCAAAGAAGAAAACTAAGGTATATACAATAGCTTCCTAAACAAGAGATATTGTTTGAGAAGTCCTAAAAGAAGTTTTAGTAGGACAGTATATAGAATATTAAAATAAGGACTATATTTAAGGAAAAAAAATATTCAAAAATTATGCATTGGTGGGTCCTTTGAAAACATGGACTTTGTTAGTTTGTAGATGATAAGTACTAAAACCAAGAATGTCTTTTATTAAGGGACCCACCATTTTTGGGCATATTTTCTTTCTTTGTCATGTGTGTAATATAATTTGAGGACTAAATAACTAACATTAGATGTTATAACTTTTAACTTTATGTTATGTTATTTAGAAATGTGAGCCTTGTATTAGTGGTTATGTTGTAAAGTGGCCAAATGGTGTTTATCAATAAAGTATAAATCATGAAGATGAACTTCACATAATTATTAATCAAGAATTATAACATGAAGAGATATACATAGGAATAGTAATTTGATTATTAAAGGTAATACTGATTCACAACCAAATACCAATGAGAGTGGTGTTGCCCCAGTGGTAGTACGTATGCTAGTATGGTAAGCCCAAAGTTTCAGATATAGATGAAGGTGCCAATCAGTACAAGTTTCTTGAATATTCTTTTGTAAGATATTATTTATAATTTTTTTAATATCCTCTACTTCAAAATTACATTAAGGATGTTAAGGTGTGAAAAAATTATGGTAAATTTTAAACTTAGCAGATAATGGTTTCCTGTCTTTATTTTTGAAATTTCCACCATTGATAGAGATGATGGTATGGGGGAATCCAAAATGAAAAATGATTTGGTTAAGGATAAATTCTAAAATAATGGTTCCTATGACATTAATAAGAGGAATGGCTTCTACCCATTTGGTAAAATATTTAGTGGTAGTAATAATAAAGACATTATCATCTTGTGATTTATGTAATCTACCCATGAGGTCTAATCCCCACATAGATAATGTCCAAGGAGACTTCACTATTTGGGGCTTAGTGGGTGGCTAGTGGATTATATCATCATGGAGTTGACAAGGATTACACTTCTTAGCAAAATTAATAGAATCTTTTCTAGACTAGGCCAAAATTAACCCAAATTTAAGAATTTGTGGGTTATAGCATATCTACTATAGTGACTAACACAAATTCCCCCATGTGCTTGTTCTAGGAGAGTATGAACCTCTTGTTGTAATACATAACAAATTAGGGATATTTTTTCATTACATTAATAAAGTGTGTTGTATCAAAACACATACTAGAAATATTATTTACATATTCAAGTATTTTCATGAGAATCCATGTCTAGAGGGTATGTTTGATGTTCAATAAATTGGATTATGTTTTTATACCATGGGATTTGTTGAAAAATGATAATGTCAATGTGATAGATAAGAAAATAATTTGGTGTGATAAAATAAGGTGATTTTATTATTTGGATAAGAAATAGGGAATCATTAATTACTTGATGAGGGTGAAATAAAGATGTTGATGAAGTAAGAGAATCAAGTATGGTATTTTGATCTCTTAGAATCGGCTTAATTGTAAAATAGGTAAATTATTTGACATGTGGTACCCATTTGGTGATATGTGACCAAATTCACTTTATAATTTATAATTACTATTTATCTAATGTTAAATAAGTGTCAAGCCACCCAAATCTTGTAGATATGGCATATCTAAGTCAAATGTTGGTTTCATGCCTAATATTAGAGCTTCATATTTGTCCAAGCTATTCATGACATCAAAATTTAATCAAAATTCTAAAGGTATTATCCTACCATGTGGGTTTTTTAGAATGCATCCTACCCCATATCCTTGGAGGCATTTTACACCATCAAAATGGAGTGTCTAGGTGTATTCATGTAAATCAATGGTTATTGTAAGTAGTTCTTCAATAATTAATTTGGGTTTAGTGGTATAAGGAGTGATATTGGTATCTTGTTGATTATTTGATTTTAGATCAGTCTTAAAATTATGAAAACAATATTTGAGAGAGAGAGAGAGAGATTTGTTAAGACCTTCAATATAAATATTTTTTTCATCTTGAAGATTATCTTGAAGGTGATTTGTAGCTGATAGAGGTACTTCCACAAGTTGGTCAGAATGACTTATCCTTTGATAGAGTTTTGTGTAAAAATTCAAAAGGAAAATTACATCAAGAGGACCATTTATTTTCCAATTCTAACTATAGGTAAGAATGCTTTAGATAAGAAATTATGAAGTGGGTTAGAGTGAATAATGACATAAGTGGTATGGTAGAGCATATAATGATGAAGCTTTTCAGCTATGAAATAGATAGCAATGTAATCATATTCTACTTTGGTATAACATTTTTCATAATCATTGAGTCCTTGACTTATGTAATAAATAGTGTAATCTCTACCAGTATCATCATGTTGGGAACGCAATGCCCTAAATGATATGGGGGTATATTATATATATATATATATATATATATATATATATATATATATATATAGAATTAAAGGATGGCCATTTGAATGTGGTTGAAGATTAGGAGGATGAAGCAAATATTATTTCATGTTATCAAAAGATTTTTATCATGAATTTTTCCATTCTAAAGAATTAAATTTTTTAGAATGGAATTGATAGAGTATATATGGTAAGACATTTTTGGGATGAATCCTTAAATTGCCCCAAGTTTTCCAAGGTAAGTGCATATATCAAGAATGGACCAAGGAATAGGCATGTTGATGATACCATTTATTTTTGCTTTATTGGCATCAATACCTCAAAGAGATACTAAGAACCCTAAAATTTTACAATATGTAACTCCAACTACAAATTTGTATGGGTTAAGTCTAAAGTTATATTTGATTAATTGATAAAAAAATGATGGCTAGATCGATGAGGTGTATAGCAAAAATTTCAGATTTGGCAATGAGATCATTGACATAGGTTTAGAATATCTTGTATATAATATCATGGAAGATGTGGGTCATTACACATTGAGAGGTTCCTTCATCATTTTTAAGATTGAAATGAATTTTGATGTAATAAAAGGTTCCCTATTGTTTATTAAATGTTCTTTTATGTTGGTCTTTGAGAGCTATGTGAATTTGGTTATAGCTTGAGAATCTATCCATAAGTGAGGATTTCATATCAAATGATGGAATTGACTATATAATCTATTAAAGGTAAGGGGAAGTTATATTTTGGACATACTAATTTAAAATTATGAAAATTAATGAATATACAAATGACCAAAATGAGTTTTTTATGAATGAGAATGATATTTGATACCCATTCTGAGTAGTCAACATGTTTAATGAATTTAGAATCCAAAATTTAATGATTTATTTATGACATAAGGTAGAAATTTTAGGTGGAAATTTTCATTATTTTATCTAATAGTTTTTACATCTGGGAAAGTGATGATATTATGTACAACAATGCTAAGATCAATAACTAGCATATATTCATATGACCAATCAAATGTTTTGTGATACTTATCAAAGAATAATCTAAAGTTATCATGCTCTATTGGGGTTAGTTATTTAGATACTATGATAGGTCAAGGACATGTTAGTGTACCATATTCTATTTTTGTGGGTTTTCTAATGAGCAAAACATTTACATCTTGGAAATGATATGGAGTATAAAGAAGATAAGAAATAACATTTTTTTTAGGATCCACACTAGAAATGAATTATTAAAATAAGGAGTTCTTCGTGTGAAGTTTTAAACTTTATGATGTTGTTGGGGAATATGAGTTTCTCTAGAATGTAGTAGTTTAAGTATAGCTTCATCACTATAGAGCATGGGTAATGGTCCATAGTATTCAACATTGACTTCATGATTGATTATTTTAATAATTTTATGATCATATTTAGAATGTATTTGTCATACAAATGTGGCTTTAGAATCTAAGGTAATTTTAGGTGTAGATTTGATTTTAGGTTGAGTGGAATCAATTGGACTAGTTATAGGTGTCTTAGGTTGTGTTGAATATGGATTTTCAATTAAATTGACATAGGTAGCCTTAGTGGTATCCATAGAATTGTGAGAAAGAATAGAAGTTGGTAGATTGGTTTGTTATGGAGAAAGTGTATAAGGGTTAAAAGTTTCAAATATTTTTATAATTGTTATTTGTTCAAGTATCCATGAGGTGTCTAATAGTGGAGGATTAATGGGAGATACATGACCTTTAGGTTCTAATTAAATATCAGTTGATAAGTGAATGACATGGACATAACAATTGAAGGAATGTATTTTTGCTAATGTATATTGATAGTGTTGTACATCTAAGTCTCATGATTGAGCTTGGGACATTATATAATTATCATCATGTGTGTAGGAAATAGTGCATGAATTTATATATAAGGGAGAATCATAAGTGGATGCACCTAAATCACTAAATTTTCAAAGAGACATTATTAAAGGATCTTGAAATATTTTTTCCACTGCATAGTCATTACATGTGAAATCATAATCATTATACGAAGATTTTTATGCATTACATGGAGGAATAACTTTAGTGATATAATAAATTAGAGGGATGGTATCACATGGAAGTAAAGGAGATAATTTAGTGGTATTACAAGTATTTTTGTAAATAATTAGGTTCATTAATAGTGGAATCAGCCATAGTAACTTGTAAATCTAGATTCATGTTAACACATTAAGGTAGAGTTGTATTCTTAATGCATGGAGTGGTTTTAATACAATATTAGAATTTGGGGTTTGGTAGTTGTATACTACATGGATTAGTATCAAACTCATGTTTGTAAAATTTTCCATTATGGATGAATTTTAAAAATAGACTACTTAAGGAGGCAATAGTCCTCATACGATGTGTCCATGGGTGACCTAGGTGTATTTTGTAAGATAATGGTAAATCAAGGACCATGAGCATGGTATATGTATGGTATTTGGTCCAATAGTTAAGGGGAGCCAAATATAACCAAGTGGGTTTTGATTTTTTTAATCAAATCCTCAACATGTGAGGTGAGTTTGTTTAAGGTGTCTTTGGTATATTTAATTTATTAAATTATAAAAATGGAGGTAACATCAATTATTGATCCTTCATCTATTAAGAATTTTAAGATAAGGGTGTTATTAATTTTAATTTTAATGAAGAGACGTGTATCATTAGCTCAAAAAATAATTTCATTGTTAATCATGTACTCTTCAATATATTGTATGGAAGGTTTAAAATAGGTAAAAATAATTTCAATAGTATGTATTCTGTAGGTGAAGGGTTTTTAGGAGGTTTTCCCACATGAAGGTATGGTGGTTCTTCAATGTCTTATAATTTATACATTATATGTTTACAATGATATGGAGAATTATGAACTAAATACATCATGGGTATTTTAAAAGGCATTAAATTGAGTTATTTCAATAAATTCCAATGTAATTTGTAAGATGAAGAACCAGCACAAGGTTTGGGACATAAAATGTTTTAAATAAGAATTGGAGAAGTAGATTGAGGTTTTGATTTTGTGAGTGTTTCCTCATTTGGTTTAAAATGAATGGTAGTGGTAGTTGTAGTTTTTTAAGTAATTGTTCTTTGATTGATGTTTTTTTAGGTTTAATAATAGGACGTTTATGGGTATCTTTGTGTCTATGATTGACTTTATATGTAATCACTTGAGAATTTGTATGATATTGGTCATAAATAACATTAATTGCACATATATCTTCATTTAAATTTTGTGGGTTAGAAGTAAAAAAATAAATTTGAGGTTTAGATGATAAATGATTGGTAAATTATTTCTTTTGAGAGAGTTTGACATATTCATGATAACATATTTTGTTCATAGATTCATGGATGAATGTATATCCTAAAATTTTTTTTAAAAAAATTGTGGGTCCCATGACATGTTTCAAGAGAATGACCCACATTGGCATGAAACCAACAAAATTTGTTAGGATCATACTATGCAGGTGGATTATTAGTATAGGTGAAAGGTTTAGAGGGTGATAATAACTAATTCATTTGTTTAATGATTAATGGTGTATGGGAAGAAAGGGGGTTATCCACTTTGACTAATCTAGTTTTTGTCTGAGGAGGATTGTTAGTAATCACATTAGTGGAATTTTGGAAATATACCTTGATAGATTTATGATTTTTCTCAAATTGTTTCATAAGAAAGTCTTGTAATTTAACTTGATCAATTAAATCATTTAGAGTTTGTGGTAAAAATAATTAACCTTATATTGAAGGGAAGGTTCTAAGGTGATTATAAATAGTTTATATAATTTATCATTAGTAATTTTATGATCAACTTTGTGATCTAAATATTTCCATCATTTAATAAAGTCATGAGTTGATTTAGAAGGGGATTGTTTAACATTGATAAAATGACTAAGATAATTTTCAAACAAATCATTGCGTTGAAATTATTTTACTAGAGGATTGAATAAATCATCTAGTTTCCATATATAACATTGAGGGAGTTAATTATACTATTCTATATATCTCTTATAAATGTTTTGACTAGAAGTTTGGTGGTAGCAAAGGTATTTGTTTGATCCATTCTTTTTAGATATTATTAAATGCTTTAAGAAAACATGCAGGGTCCTTAGTCACATCATATATAATATTTGGAGAGATATTTCCAATATCAATAGAAATAATTATGGGAATTAAAGGTTTATTTTGAATATTTTGAAGCATATTGTTATGCATAATAGGTTGGGGAATGATATTTTATATGACATCTCTAAGAGGAAGGGGGATAAATTTTTGGTATTTCTAAGATATGAGAATAGGATGTTGATTAGTAATGTTTAATAAATGATGTTGCATTTTACTCATTTGATAAGTATTGGATGTTTACATAATATTCATTTATTAAACTATTTTTTCAAAAATTTGGTTGGTGTCAATTAGTGGATTTGTATTATTAGTGTTTAAAGGCAGATTATTAGGGTTGATAAGAGGAACATTCCATATATTCATATTGGTGTATGGGTTATTGGGTGGATGATTATTATGTGGAGGATTATTATTTTTCAAAGGATTTCCTAAAGGGTTATTGGTTAAGACTATGTACATTTCCCCTATAGAGTAATAAGGTAATTTAGAGAGATAAGTGTCTTGATATGTGTGAAATGGATCTAATTCATCCATGTTTTTATTTTGGGTAATTTGAGCCATATTATAGTCCAGAGATGAAGGGTGAGAGAAGGTGCACCAAGAGTGAGTATCCTCATTAGTAATGTACGCAGGAAGGAAATGATACCCCATGTATCATATAAATGGATTGATTTTGTTTAAAAATATTATAATAGGGGATTTAATGATGTTTATAATGAGTATATAAGACTAAGGAGAAAATGTGATATATTATAATCATGTTGGCCAGATACTAAACCAGATCAGCTAGGCAGGATTTCATGACAAAGAACTAAGTCAACTAGGTAGTACAAAATTAGAAAAATAGTATTTCATGAAATATAATGAATTAAACAAGTGGTATAGGGTCAATTGAGTTGACTGATTTTGAAAGGAATACCAATAGAATATCTAGGAAAGAACACAATCGACTAGGTCAATTATGTTCTATGGGGAAGCACTAAAGACTAGTCTATGAGAGATTGGATCAGATAAAATGATTATGTTTTGTAGAAAGGTAAAAACACCAACCTGTGAGTGAATGGGTTAGACAAAATGAGTATGTTATATGAAATAAAAACTTTAGGAGATAGGTGAGTTGGTGAGTTTAAATATATATTTTTATATTTATTACTCTATATGATCTAGTGTTAATTAATAGAGAAATTAAAATAAATGTGGGAAAATAGTTTAACCTAGTCCATATAATTATAAAAAACAACATAACCCTTGTGCCAACACTAGACAATACAATTTTTGAAATAAAACATACAATCGATAAAGAGGAAGAAATAATCTTGAAAAATATAAATGTTGATCTATGCATGCATTCCTAAATGTTTGAAAGTATACATTTAAAAATAAATGTGATATGTAGTTTTAATTTATAAAATAACTATAAAGAGATAAGATAAATATGGTTTTAGGTTGTTAAGGTTGAAATGGATATGTATTGGTCATGGAATTGGCTTACTATTGGGGCATATCCCCTCACTTCATAATCATGTATAAATAAGAGTGTTAGGTTCTTTTCCAATATATAACATCAACTACATATTTATACTCGACTAGAAAACCAACTCAGCTTCCCCCTTGGTGATGAAATCCATGTAGGCAGACCTTGGGTAGAATTGTTTAATGTTTTTTGATATTTTGTGATTTGGTAGTGTGGGAATAAACTAAAAATAAATGTGACTAAATTGATAAATTAAAATTTCCTAAGATATTATGTGTGCTACTCTAATCAAGCAAGAAGAAAAATGAAATATTAATTAATTACTATAAGTGTGAGTTAATTCCTTTTTCTTAAAGAGTATTGGGTCAATTGGGTCAACTGAATATGTAAATAGTATAAAATAAATTGACTTGATTGATTTTATCTATTAAATAATAGGCCACATAAATGCAATCAAATAATTCAATTGAGTCTCTTAGGTAAGAAGTAATAAAATAACTAAGTCAATCCAATCGACTTAGTTTATTATATGGTTATAATTTTATATAACTAAAAAATATGAAAAAATAGGACTAAAATGAAGAAAAAAATGACTAATTTGGTTACAATGAACCTAATGATTTAATAATGCTAAATTATTTTTTATATTGTGTCATCCAAAATAATATTTTTAACCTATTAACAGAGTTGACAAGGTTTATTGAGTTCAAAGAATTGTATTTAGAAAATTAAATTGATTCAATAAAATTGATCCATTTATTTTTAATTAAAGATGACCTACACAAAAGTGAAATAGATTTGATTGGATTGACTGTGTGTTGAAACTTATGCATAGAATGTTAGATTGAGTTGATAGATTTGATCCAGTAATATAAAATGAATTAAATAAGAAATGAAAATAATTGGAAGCATGAAATAAAACCTACAAGGATTAGTTTCATGTTAAGTTCACTAGAATGTATACAAAATAAAGTGAAGTTGATCTCTAAATTAATCTTATCTCGAAAAAGAAAAATACAAAAATCCATTATACTTGTTAGTACATTTAATTAATCAAGGTGATGACCAATATGGATTTTATAGACATATCTAAGTGGTATATTACTAAAAAATATCAATAGAGATGGTTATAAAACCTCTATTTGAGTAATATCACACAATAACCCTAGTTAGGTCTTATGGTTTGTAACAAAGTAATGTAAATCTAATCTAGTGCTCACCAAATATTGTGGCATAAATGGGTGATAATAAACATAAAAAATAAACATGAAAAGAATATATCTACTCAATTTAATATAGATGTAATCATATTAAATGAGGGATAAATGCATTCGTAAGCCATTACTTATAAATTCTATCTCCCAAAATAGATGAGTAAGAGTTAGGAATACTTACCTTGAAAATGAACTTGTTGAGGATCAATATCTCCCTTAGCCAATGGTGATTTCCAAGAGGTTTTTATGGTTTGTAAGGATCATAAATATGGGTCAGATCTATGATACAAGACTTTTCCTATACATCCAAGACATTTATACAAGACAATATTCTTCTCCAAAGAAGTATGAAACCATAAGTAATGACTCCTCAGGTAGAATAATGGAAGAATATATTTTCAATAAAAATAAATGAATTACAAATGGATTGAAAGATGTGTTTATATATTTTAATCTAAACCTAAACCCTTATATAATTTTAGTTGATGCAGTTAGCCTACTCAACCTAGTTGGATGAAAATAGAATAGTTAGGTCTCAGACTAAGTTAGCTAGTCTGATTTAGTCCCATAACATGCTCAATTCCTATAAATTTTTTGACCTATTAAACTATGTTTGGATGATGGTAAAAAGAGGTTTGGCTTAGGTAGGGGTCATTTTAGGTGGTGAATTTATTGGTGGAACATGTAATGGAGGTGTAAAAAATTAAGGAAATGTATAAGAGGGACTTATGCTAGTTTCAAATGGTGGTATAGGGAACAAAAATATTGATAATCACCAATGGTATGGTCACCTCTTTTCTTGTGGACCCTTTAAGTCATGCACTCAGAGAGATTGAGATTTAATAGGTTCCTACAAGAGAGGAAACATCATTAATCTATAAAGTTTTAAAATATTGTGTATACAAACACCAATAGAAGGATGTAATGTTTTTACTCTAGTATCAATCATAAATTGGACACCTTTGATATAAAATATAGATGTAATTGTTACAAGATGATGGGACCTTTTATAATAGTTTAGATGGATAGTCATATGTAGTACTTTTCCCCTAGTTTCTTGTAAATACTAAAAGGAACCTATTAAAACTTAAATAATTCATTGATATCCTTTTCCTCCACCACAAGATATATAAGGAGTCAATTATAGTGACACAACATATTAGGGAGACATCAAATGTAATGTAATATTTCCTTTAAAACACTTATCTATATAAATAACTACCATTCCCACTAGTCATCAACAACAATGGACATCATCACTTTGACCAACATACTTCTAAATCAACTAGACACATGACCACTCTAGAATAAAAATCATCAAGTTTCAACACACTCTCCATCTTATCATTATTGTATCAACTTAATACATGTTTTACCACTCCATCACCCACTACAGGTGATCGAAAAAATATAGATCATTAGGTAACTATCTTGGTAAAGGTAATCATGTTTTCTTCTTCCAAAGTGTTCATATTTTTTCTCATGTTAATATTCATGACTATGTCATCATATAGTTTTATATGTTATTTTATTATTACAGGCTTATCCCATGTAAATTCATTTCCATTTTGGGTTATACATTCCATTTTTGTAAATTGGTCCTGTAACATTTGAAATCCACCATAAAAAAATTCCACCACCATGATATTCTCCTTTTTCACATGTATTTACTATCTTATCCTCCACTCAATGTTGAGTGGCATGATAGTTTGGAGGAGTGAATTAATTTCACTGAGATAAGATACATACTTTTAAATAGGAAGAAAAGATATCACTAATTCATCTATTATTAGAGAATCCTAAAATAATAATGGTCATTGAAGTAACACAAACAAACTAATACTTTAAAAAACTCTATGAAACCCTATTGATGTTTTTATAAAAAAAAACATGGAGAACCTATGAGAGTAGATGTTGTTCAAGGAGAACCCATAGACCTTACACCATTAATGTCACAATTATATGTTTCCAACATATTTTAAAACATAGGATGGTGACATATTTTTAAAATTTGAGTGGGGATAATGACCATATAGCAAAAGAATTTTATATCACCTTCATTTATAATGAAGATACTATTAGGGGGTTAAGGATATAAGTCATTGCGGACTTGATCAATCAATTAAATATCCTCCCAAGAATAGGGGAGTTATGGGAAAGGATACCCAATGCTAAAATATACATATACATATTATGCAAAATAAGTGAGTGTTAGAAATCTTCAAAATAAGGCACACTCGACCTCTCTTCTCCCTAAGTATGGTGACACAATGATATGTATGTTATTAGATATTTCACCTATGAAGGTAGACATTCTATGATATATACAAGTCATTTAAAATTTATCAATCATTTGAGTCATGTTATAAGGATAAATGTAACAAAATTTCTATTGAATTTATTGAATCCAATGATAGGAGAATACCAAAAAGGAAAAAAAATCATTGTCTCACCACTACCTAATTTAATTGATTATCCAACAATGTGTGAGAGATAAGAGACCTAATTTAGTAGTCATAACAATAAAATGAATAAGAATATCTAAATGAGGAATTTGAAGAAGGATCCAAAAAAGAAAGTGAAGAAAATAATGTAGAGGAAAATTTTGAAGTAGAAAAGTAAAATGAAGAAGAAGAGGAAGAAGTAGCTATAAAGGAGGAAGCTAAACTAGAAACATAAGAGGAATATATAGAACAATCAAAGGATCCTATATCAAAAGAAAGAATATGTAACCAAGGATAAATAAGATTAAATTGATCATTCAACCCTCTTCACCTAAATTTGAAGGAGAAGAAAGGACATAAAAATAAAGGAAAGAAGAAGTTCCCTTAACTTATAAACATACAAAAAATAAATGATATAAACCCATGCATGTTTATAGAATAAAATGACACTAGTTGAGAGGAAATATATCTATAAAATATATTTCAAATACCCCAAATCTAATACACATCAGTGAGCATTCATCTAAAAAACAAAGGACTAAAAAGGATAACACTCAAAAAATTAGTAGCAATTAGGAAGAGTATTGAACTTAAAATGTCTATAGATCCTTAGATTATGAAAAATTATAACATGAAGCCACTTATTCACATTCAGTAGAGGAAGAATTAAGGGGAAAAAGGCAGAAAAATGAATAAATTTATGAACAATATGATAATACAGTTTGAGGAACCCATGAAATTCCACATCAAGAATAATTTCAAACCTTGGAGCAAGATATTAGGGAGATTTAAATCCTTTGATGTAGGGTCAAGGTGTTATAAGAAGGAAATGGGTAAGATACATTGGCACAAGTAGTTACATATAAAATTACACATCTATAAGATCATGTATCACAACTTGTATCACAATGTAATGTCCATTTTAGGGATATTAGGTTAAACAAGAAATTATTATATCAACACAATAAACAAATATGAATTTACAAATTTAATTAAAAACCATATAAATCTAATTTTGTAAATATAGTAGTAAATAGTCTTTGAAATTAGATCCAAATATTATATTAAATTCTCCAAAAAAGTATAAATTATAATAATTTATTTGCCAAAGAATCCAACCAAGAACCTAGTTTTTGATGAAGTATTTGATCTAAAAAATATTATAAAATTTGGAAAAAACAAATGTGGTTGACCCACACTAACATGTGACCTCAACAAGACCCCAATATGGGTTGTCGATCCTTCCCATCTATTCACTACCCCTAAAAGTGTGTTCACTACCCTTGAAGAGACTTCACTACCCTTAAATATCCATTTAAAATCCATTTTCCACTCCCCTAATGGTTCTCTTACTTTCAAGTGTCCACTTGGTGTTGAAAACACCCTTCAAATTTGATTCTCGTTAATGCAACTCCTAGATAAAGTTTCCCTAGGTTTGAATTTTGGGTTTTCATTCTTAATTTAGCTCCCTTAAAGGGTTTTCATCCTCCAAGTACAAGCCCAAATTTTTGTGCTTTGACTTCAAGAGATTGGTTGTCAAAATTATACATGAATTCAAATTAAATACAAATCCCCTTTACATATCCACCATTTAGTTATGAAGGAAGAGTTAGTGGATTATAAGGATAATTTACTTTTAAAATCACTTAAGGGCTAAATAATCCCATGACCCTTAAAAAGGTCCCAACTTAAGTGAAAATCAAATTATTATATTATTAATTTATTTTAATTATTTAAAAATTCTTTTTATTTTATTAATAATATTATTTAATTTTAAAATTGGGACATTACAATCCTACGCACCCAAAATTTCTTGTCCTCAAGCAATTATAATATCTATGGAGGTGTCCCAACATACCTTATTATGAAATGTCCAATTTTAAATTCTTCCCATAGAAAATAAGTTCCAAAATAAAATTATACCTTGTTGTACCTATGTTTTGAAGGGTGCTCCATGGTGTCCAAGTCCACATAAAAACCATCTAGTGGCTCTCTATGCTCCCGTGATTCTAACTCACTCAATACCAAGTTATGCATGATAAAATATATCATCATGTCAATATAATCATGTCATTTATAATAATTCAAATTTATTTCCTATTTTTAGAGGTCCACTTAAACACACATCAATGAATGCAAACTAGTAAGGTTGTAGTCCCAACTCACCTTATTCATTCCTCTATGTTTTGAGGAAGAATCCAAAATGTGCGAAGAATTATCCAAAAGAATTATCAGGTGAAACATACCTCTAAATAAACTCATCACCATATGTAATCCACTATGAATGGTCCCCATCATATATAAAGTATGTTTTATCCAAGTTTGTCCCTTCTCATGTTTTCTATGTAAGTATGTGACCATATAAACATCAAAGTAATGTTAAAAAATAAGTAAGGTACATTATTGTTTAATACTCAAAAAATTTACCCACTTATCATGCAAACCATGGTATCCAAAGATTTAATTTTATGAACCTAAGAACAACTTAAAGTAATTAATTAAATCAATCATGTTGTTCTTACTAGGGGGCTCTAGTAGAGGTAAAAAATCTATTTTTTCTTATTGCTTAAAATAAAAACATATAATAGTTGTAGATGTTCACAAAAATTAATAATTCCTTGCCAATACATAAGATGTAGTAGATGCCAAAGACCTGATTTTTTGGATTTCACAAAATAGGAAACATAAGGAATAATATCTCTCCTTGTCATGATTAACAAAGTACCTCCAAAACTAATTTTTTTATGTATGTTGGGTGGCTGTAATGAATGACATAACTTAGAATTTTCTAAACCAAAATTTCTATACCTTTTAACAACCATTTTTTGCATCTTAGTTGGATATTGGTTATAAATTTAAAAACAATGAACCCTTTTTGGGTTCTCAATGTCCAAGATTATTGCCAACAATTTTTCAAATTTTCTAAAAAGGAAAAAGACAAATTTTTCTTCACCAATTTACCTTTCCAACTATTTTTCATGATTTTAGCCTTTTCCCAATCTATGATGGACCTTAAATTTTCTTATATGTCCTCAATATCAACTCTTGCAATTTCTTAACCATATATGGAATACAACTTATTCCTTGCATTTCCCTTTGCAAGGGATTTCCAAAATAAACCTACACATGAAACAAACAAGTTAGGACAAACATTGGTGTTTAGTAACACACTTTTTATCCAATTATCAATCTCTAAGATCATAAGGTACATCATTCCTTGTTTCCTTGGTCATATTTTGCAATTCTTTCTTACTTGAAAACTAAGACGTATTTTATTATTGCTTCTTATAGGAATATAACAACTTCCTCTTTCCTTTGCTATTTCCCCTATGGTTTCTTGGAATTCATTTTATGTATTTTTGAACCACCCTCTTCATGTTGAAGGGTGTGATGATAAACTCTTTAGGACAAATTTATAATATGTACACCAAAATTTATGAATGATATAAGCTAGAAATTCAAAAAAAACCATTAAATTATTATCAACATCTCTTGCAATGACCCATGGGTTATAGTGCTTGTTACATCTTACTATTCTCATGTCTAGCCAACTTTTTCCCTTGTCACATCTACTTAAAACACCATATACAAGGGTTTTATGACTATAACATCATAATTTCTTGCCTTTTCCCTCTAAAATACAATTCACACTTTACATAACTTGAATCTTGTGATCCTATAGCAAATTTTTACCACACTATCATAGGATAATGCATTATTTCTTATGTAATACATAATTTCATCTAAAAATTGAATTTTAACTATTTTAGATGATTTATCAACAATAATACATACCTCAAGCCCTGTCATTAGTTTGATACTATCCTATTGCATTTTACTTCTACACATAATGATTATATGTAGAATATGAAATGTATCAAATGAATGGTGATGCTTACCAATTTTGTGATGTGTTTGCATTATTTTTGGCATGACCTTCACCTTATCCTCACCCTTGGAATGATCCTAATATCCTTTAAAGTGATGTAAGATCATATTAGGAAGGTTTTACACTAATGACTTTCCATAAAAATAATTAAATGGCTTACTTTTGTCTATTGTTCCATAAATTACAAGAAGTTCATTGTGATCATTAGCCCTTGTGGTGTAGAACTTGTTCACCTATTTACCTTCATCAATGTGCAATATTGTATGTGTTTAAGGGACTCACATTTATACTTAAACTTCCTTAGGTGTTGCCTAGATTGAAATGTTGTCATCTTTGCTTGCTTTGCCCTCCTCATCCACTCATCACACCTTGCTTGTGCACTTAACATTAGTAGAAAATTTTAGTTTCCTTGGTTTGGCATATTTTCCTTATTCATGACTTGTTTATCATTATAAGTATTTGACCCACTTGATTATTCTTCTATGGTATATGTAGATATTACTTCTCTTGATTCATCCACCTCCTTGACTTCAACATATAGCTCTTTTGGTTACTTCTTAAAATTGTTAAAATCCTCATCTTACTTTACTACTTTGAGGATTATTTTGGACCCTTCCATACTATTTTCACTCATCGTCAGTCCTTATAATGGCCCTCTCATTGGATTTAAATTCATGTTTTTGTGCTACTCCACTATTTTGAGGATTATTTTAGACCTTTTTGTACTATTGTCATGGTTTTGAAGCTCTTCAACTATCCCTTCCTTTGGCTACAAATCCACTATTTTATGTAGGAAGGTTTTTGAACTCCTTTGCATCTTCTTTGGATGTTTTTCCTTTTTATTGAAACCTTTTATTCCTATACATTGAAGTCTTATTTTGTCACTTTTTGGATCAACACACTAGGTTGCCTTGCCTTCCTTTATCTCTCATGCTCCCTATAAACTTCATCATTATTTTTAGACTTTAAGGAGGATAGATTTTTCACAAAGGGGGTTATGATTTCACAATAAGTAGCTCTTTTGATGGCCATTGGTAATAAAGGGGGATTAAATGCCTTAATTAAACCCTTGAGAGATGGAGATAGTCCTTCAATGAACCATGTTTTATGTCTATTCTCTAAAAAATCTTTAACCAAGGTGGATATCCTTTGAAACTCCTCAATTTAATTTCCCAAAGATTGTCCTTGTTACAAGTGGGCCAAATCATGGATATGCAAGTCCAATTATACCTTTTCAAATTTATTAATGAATCTATTTCAAAATTACTCATAGGTCTTGATGGTGTTGTTTCCTAGGGTTATCAACCCTTAGTGCCACCATTCATAGGTAACTCCCTCTAAATGTAAAATAATTAATGACAAGGCATCCTTATCCTTTAATTTATGTAATAAAAATTATGTATCCACTTTATTGATCCAAGACCTAGCTAAATCACTTGTAACCCCATCAAAATTAGGCAAAGTGACATTCCCTATCTCTTCATTCCACTCTCTAAGGTTTTTCTAACCTTTATTGTAACTTCCTTTGCCTCTTTTCCAAGTGACATATCTATTAAATCTCATTTCCTTTCAAAAATGATGTGGATAAGTCATATACTCACCATATGATGTCAATAATTTAACTTTGTATAAAGTTTATTCCTTCTCTTGTTCTAAAGTGGCTTCTTCTAGAAGAACCCTAGGCTTAGGTATGGATTCCATACCCACACCCATATTGATGCTTGCCAAACTCTACTCTTTATTTCATTTCATACCCCTCTCTATTTGAAGAAATTCCCTCATCACTTCTCTCATTTATTGTTATGCCTAAGCTAACCTTTCGAGCCTATCCCTATCCATATCACTGATGGACATGTAACCCTTCTTTCCCATAGCTAGCCAATAAATTAGCTCTAATACCATTGTAATGTCCCTTTTAGGTGTATTATGTTAAATAGAAAATTGTTTTATCATTCCAATCAACAAATATGAATTTATATATTTAATTCAAAACCTTAGAAATATGATTTTGTAAATAAAATAATAAATAATCCTTGAAATTATTTATAAATATTATATTTAATTTTCCAAAAAATAGAAAAAATTATAACAATTTATTCACCAAAGAATCTAGCCAAGAACCTAGTTTTTTATGAAGTATTTGAGTTGGAAAATATTATAAAATTTATAAAAAAATAGATATGGTTGATCCACACTAATAACTACCCTCAACAAGACCCCAAGATGGGTCGTAGATCCTTACAAACTATTCATTGCCCCTATAAGTGTGCTCACTACCCTTGAAGAGACTTTCATGCCCTTAAACAACCCTCTAAACTCCATGATACACTACTCCAATGGTTTTCTTACTTGCAAGTTCCCACTTGGTGTTGAAAACACCCTTTAAACTCAATTCTACTCAATGAACCTCCTAGATGAAGATATCCAAGTCTAAATTTTGGCTTTTTATCCTCAATTCAGCTCCCTTGAAGGTTTTTTATCCTCCAAGTATAAGACCATATTTCCATGATTATACTTCAAGAGACTGGTTATCAAAATTATATATTCCTTCAAATGAAATACAAAAACCCTTTATATATCCACATTTTATATATGAAGTAAGAATTAGTGGATTATAAGGATAATTTGATTTTAAAATCACTTAAGGGATCAATAATCCCATGACCCTTAAAAAGGTCCCAACTTAAGTGAAAATCAAATTAGTCTATTATTACTTTATTTTAAGTATTTAAAAATAATTTTTATTTTAGTAGTAATATTATTTAATATTAAAATGGGGGACATTACACACAACTTGTAGCACAACCGATAGTAGAAGAACATCCCACCATTTATATAATTATTGATAAGGTTTTTGTATCCACTTACACCCAGATAAATAAATCTAACCAAGCATTTATTTTTATTGAAATGTATTTAAAAGGATATATACAATTCTAGGATGTACAACTTTAGTGGTTTAGACATTATAACTAGATGAAGGAAGAAAATAGGGAATTGAAAGTGAAAGACCAAGAAGATGAAACTCAAATCATGAGATTGAATAAAAAATTGGAGGACATGGAAAAATTAACTAGACAAATATTAAATTGTAGGCCACCTAATTGAGTTTAATCTATTTTTTAGGATAAATGGATAATATTTGAATTGATGAGAGTCTACTATGATTTACCCTAAATGGTGATAGATCCTACATCATTCTTTGAAATATCCATTATTTGTACACTTGAAGCTATAAATCAATTATGTGAATTTTATAAGCATAACTATGTTGTTCCTTATGATGTATAATAGAACCCAAACCTATATGTGGGTGATGATCTATTAAAATACTTTTCCTCCTATTTGATAAATGAAAATAGGATATTATAAGAATTGATGGAATACCACATAAAAGACAATAAAACTACACTAATGATAAGAGGATAGGCCACTAAACCTAAATTAATAGAGGAAGAATGTATATCACTCATAAAAAGGATAGAGTTTGATACATGGTTTTTGAAGGAATAGATAGGAGATAAAAATAAGTACCTCATATTTTTGACTAAGATTAGCCAAGAAGCATTTAGTGCTTTTATATCTATATGGCATAAAGTAAGCCTTGAGTTGAGAAAGAAAGAGCCATTCTATAGATATAACTCCAAAGTTGATACTAAAATAGTAGTAAAGGAGGATCAAAATTGGTTAGCCATTACCTCTCAACCTCTAACCTTTTGGTATCCTATTCCTGACTAGATAAGGCAGTAACAAGTTTATAAGAAATAACACTAGAAAACAAGTACCAAACACACACGCTAGAACTTTAAAAATCTTTATGTTCAGAAGGGACGCACAGAGTGTGTTGGACGTGCATCCAGAATGAATGTGTTGGGTGGCAGGCAGAAAGTGCTCTATCAGACTTGGAAACCGATGGTGTGCAGGCATGTGGAAAATTGGTAGTGGAGAACCAAGTGGGAGGTACAGACCCTGGAGGAACAATAGGAGGAGTTGAGAAGAATGTTGGGTTAGAATTATTAGCTGATATAAATAATGGAAAATCTTCAAACGGATCTGATCCTTTTTGTGGGATCCGTGTTTCCCAATGGGATTCTCCTCTTGTTGTGTGGGGATAGGAGCTTGAAAAGGAGAAAGATAATATTGATTTTAAAAAGGAAATTCCTCAGAAGTGCTGAAGCCAGAGTATTCAGAATAGAGTAAGTGGTCATCTCTGTTTGGTAAGAAACCCAATGGAAAATCTCTTTTCCCACTGGTGACTACTAAGTCTTGTTGGGAGAAAGGCGAGTTTCAAGTTTTTATTCCAGATCCTTTAATATATTTTTCTGTGTCTTCTATGGATTTCACTCTAGTGGGTAAATTTATAGGAGCAAGACCGGATCGAGAATATCTTAAAAAAATGGTTAAAAGGAAATGGGTTATTCGAGGAGAGGTAGATATAGCACCAATGTTGAATGGTTTCTTCTCATTTATATTCAACTGTAAGGAAGACATGAACATGGTTCTGTGTGGAGGACCGTGGTATTTTTGTAAATGTTCTCTCACTATTAAAAATGGGAGCCTAACATGGATCTCTCAGATTCTTTTTTCTTAACCACTCCCATTTGGGTTAGACTTCCTGGCCTCCCATTAGAGTTTTGGCAAGAGGACATTTTGAAAGGTATTGCCAGTTCTTTTGGTGAATTTATGGCAGTGGATAATGCAACATCTACTAGATCCAAACTTCAGAGTACCAGACTTTATGTTAAGGTGGCAGATCTGAGTCATCTTCCAAAAAAAGTGGATCTAATATCAAAGTATGGAAAAAAAACTCAAGGGATTTTCTTTGAAGACTTGTCCAACTCTTGCTATGCTTGTAAGAAACAGGGGCATTTGGTTATAAATTATCCTTACAAAAGTAAAAATTATCCTAGTAGTGTTTTGGATGGGATAAAGACCAAGGTCCACCAAAAGAAAGTATGGAAACCCAAAGAAGATCATAGACAAGAACAACAGAATAATGAAGATGCTAAAGCTCTATATGCTAAGGTAGATAAAGAGCCTTCTTTTGAAGATCCTAATGTTATACATACTGAGGTGGATAAAGAGCTTTATTTTGAGAAATAAAATTCTATGAAAGAAGGACATGGGCTGCAATCAGATACTATAATACCTGTACAAAGAATAGATGATTTGATAGATCTATCAAAACAAATCATTTCCTATCAAAGGATAGAAGATCGATGGAGAGATGTAGATGACAAATCTGTGCTAGAGGAATGTGAATTCTTGGATGAAGCTGAAAATAAATTAGAGGAGGGAGACTTTCTTTTTTCTCAGTCCAAGGAGATTCAGGTTGATAACGATTTCCCTTTGAATGAGCTTCCTGTGAATGATAAGGGAGAAAACTTAAAGCAAATTCTAAACCAAAGAAAAAGGGCTGAAAAAAGACCAATACTAAGGGGTGGAAATAAGAAGCAACAAAAAAGACCAAAAAACTAAGGCCAAACATTTTGCTATGGATAAATCTGGAAAAAGAGATGAACAACGTTTTAAGGTAAAATTGGATGTTGGCTCTCCAGAAAAACTTTGAAGAAGATCCACTAAGAAAACAAGAGAGTTAGAAAGTATGCAGAATATTGCTGGTGGCAAGCAGACAACTATTCTAGATTTTACCCCTAAAAAATAGATATTAAATCATTACTTGGATTATTAGGGGGCTGATTATAAACTA